>JBBMEG010000021.1:11149067-11162938 GCA_037832605.1 Cyclanthera cordifolia | reverse complement strand
GTTTTGCAGGCCTTTCGTCCTCTATTAAACAAATAGTACTGTGGATAGACCGTTGACCAATTTTCGGCATCAACAAGTAATATAATTTGTAGGTGAAAGAAAACTTACGTTATAAAGATTGGTGTTGAGAATGAAAAGAAAAAGATAGTTGAGAAGAAGATGTTTTTCAAAGCTATACACTAAATGATGGAAATGTGATAAAGAATCAAAATAAATTAATGGAACCAATTGTTAATACAACATAACCTCATAAATGCAACTAACAAAATCGAATAAACATAGTTGCAGAGATGAAGCATGTTGAACAAAGTAGAACCATTTGTGTTAATGAGGTAGCATTAAATTAAAGAACTACAAGTACAACCAGTTAGAATAAATTAAAGACAATCCAGAGCACAAGTAATCTAAAGAAACTAATTAATCAAATAGTTTGAGTAAATGAAGTAGAGTAATGCAACGAATTTCAGTTTTGAAAAGATGGAAATTTCGAAGCAAATTGAGAAGTAATGAACAAACAATGAACTATATATGTAGTTGTCATCAACCATTTAGTTATAATTCAAATAATGCAAGTACATATATAATATAAAATTACTACAAGTACAACCCAAATTTTCTTTAAAAAAAATGTAGAAAAAAATTCAACAAACCACAATAAATGAATTAGATTGCAAAGAAAGATGAAGATATCAACTAATTGTAAACCAATTAAAAGAATAAAGGTGTTAGTAAATTACGATACAATTTAATAACATCATGACAAGCTAAAAATTCTTACCGAAATTATTAAAAATCTTTCAAAAGTCCAGAACCAAAATGAAAACTCATTTTTTTCAAAGAAATCATCATTAGCCCTTTAAGCAAAATGAAACTAATTTACTAACCTAATTTGGTGACTCCATGGATTTTTGTCGTACTGAATCTTGAGTTCCAACCATGGACTTTTGTAGCGATCTTGCGTTTTTCGATGGATTCATTATTTTTCATCTTTGCACGAAATCCTTGCTTTTTGTAGCTATCTAGATTTGGGCTCGAAACTACGCAAAATTGTAGCCGATTTGCCTATCGTTGAAGAAGACATCGATAAAGAGAATTCAGATTTAGGTTACCTTTGAAGTAGACATATTTGAGAATTTCAAATTCCGTACGTAGAGATAGCCACGAAGATTTGCCCATTGTTAAAGAAGACATCGATTAAAAAAAAATCATTTACCGAATCTAAAAAGGTAAAGAAGATTTCAAATAGTTTAGGCCACCAACGTATTTTAGATTCTCACCATTCAACACCAATTTTTTATGAGATAAAAAAAAAAACTCATTTTTACTGCAAATCAAACATTTTGATATGAGTTGGGGTAGAATTATTGGGAACAACAAGAGAAAGGTAAAATACTGAAACATTTAAATCTATGAAATAGTTACATAATACGAATATGTTAGGATTTTTTGGATTTGAAAAAAACCCCAAATTTGGAATTTGATTTAAAGGAACGAAAAGATTAATAATTTTTAAAAAAAAATCGTACCTTCAAACCCTCATCTCCTTACTATCAAAGTGAGAAAAAAGAAATATCACCCAACAAATCTTTGGTGACGGTTTCTTCAACCAGTGGAGCCCTCATCCCCAATTAAGTTCAACATGAGCGTTTAACCCATAAACGCATGTTTTCGTAACTGGGCCACCAAATATGTAACCTAACCCGCCCATTTACGTAACACGGGCCTAAACACACCCTTCCCTTCCATTCACTTTTCAACATGGGAAATTGTAGTAGATGGCTAGCTTTTATAAAATTATTATGGATATAGCTATTCTTTTTAACCATTTAAATTTATGTCTAAAAGGGAAATATTAGTAAGGAGATAAATAATGATTCTCTAAAATACCATTGAATTTAATTAAATTAATTATTAAATAAAAAATACATTCTCCATCAATCCTAAATTAATGTGATAACAATCTTCTCATTAATATTTTCTCAAAAAACAAATTCTCATAAAATCTCTCATTCTTTAACTCCTCCTTCTAAATCGTCCTTTAAAGAATTTTGGAAACTCGAAATTCACTAGATCCCGCCCGAAAAAAAAAAGAAAAGACATCTTCTTCTTCGTCAATTGGGGAAGATCTTCCCTTGATCTCGTGCTTATTCCCTTTTTATGGTAAATATGGAATTGAGAGAAAGAGAATAATGAATAAAGGAAATATCATAAAATTTTTGCAAAGAATAATTGAAATTTGAAGATTTTTGTAAGGTAAAAGAGATGTTGTGAGAGTTCAAAATTACAAGCCAAAACTGGCGCAGGTGTACAGTGGATGAGATCGGGTGCAAATTGGATTGGGTGTTATAGTTGCAAAGCCGAATCCTCTGGTTTTGTTATGGTATTGGGGAAGTCGATAACATATCACTTTACAACAATGAGACTGAAAAAAGGTAAGGTTATAACCCTAAAGGAGGATCATGATGTACATTGGATGTATAGTGAGTTTCAACGAAAGTGATGATGCTCGTAGCTAATTTATGATATGTAAACAGGAGATTAGTATATGTTTTATTTAATTAAATTAAAGATCTCTTCATATTCCCATCTTCAAAAATTGACATTAAAGCCTCCCACAATAGAATTGGAGATGTACACTGGATGAATAGTTGGTTCATGAATGTAGCGAGTGATGTTTATATGTCACATTTCAACATAAGTGATGGAGGTCATAGTCAATCTTTAGTGTGTAATTGAGTATGTGTGTGTTTTTTCAAGGAAATTAATCTCATTGTGTTGTACATTGACATACACCTAACAACGAGCATAGACAAACAATAAATGTACAACGAGTTTGCAATTTGATGTACATCAACTACTGCATTCTTGTTAAGATCGTTTCAGTATATGGATGATGTACGACATGAATTAATCATGTTCTCCAATTTATCTGTACAAGCAGTTTCAATAGTCTCGATAGGTACAATAAATGGATGCAGTACAACTATCAAGCCTATAATTATGCACATATATTAAGAAATCTTCAATCATTCTTTTAAATTTTTGTTTACAGATTATTAATTCTAAAAAACCATACTTATATCTTTTATTTTTTTTATTTTTAGAAAATTTTGAATTAAAATCAATTAAGTGGTAGAGAGTTTGGTGGGTATTGTTTTATATTGTCACGAATTGTTAGGAGAGAATCTAATTTTAATTAAGACAAATAAAAATAATTATTTATAGGGGTATAATCTCTAATATTATTCAATTAATATTTTAATAAATTATAAAGTCAAATTTTAAACATTTATTTAAAGTATAAATAAGTTTAGCTATTTTTATAATAATTTTTCATAACCTACCTATTTGCTTGGTTATCCTTTCAATATCCTCTAACAAGAAATTGGTTAAAAATCAATGAAAATGTGATATATAATTTAAAAATTAACGTTGAAAATTTTGGTAATCACTTGGAGGGTTGGTTAGAGATTTTATAGAGTGTTTATTTTGTGTGTTTGTTAAATGCTTATTTGTTTGAAGGTTTTGATAGAGTGCTTAGATAGGGTAGTTACTAATTTTTGTTTGGATGAAGAATAATTAACTGAGTAGTTGTGAAAAATGTAACATTTATGAATATATTTAAATTAAAAAAATTGAATAAATTAAAGTTAAAAAAATTAAAAACTATTTAAAAAGTGAAAAAAAAAAATACAAGTCACGCGTGCCAACACTGCCACCTACTACCAGACAACTATTGCAGTTGGTAAAAAAAAACCCTAAAAACTAGCACTTGTAGTTCCTACCCGATTTCCAAAAACACCTAGGGGCGTTTGGGGTGCCGAGATGCGGCCGGGAAGGGAAGGGTTGGCTGGATCCCGATGTTTGGGGTGCCGGGTTATCCCAGTGTGTAACACGACCTAACACGTTGAGTGAGTTTTTTTTTTCTTTCTAAATTTATGATTTCAACTTCCTTGCTCGCTCACATTTTTTTTTTCAAAATTTCTTCTTCATTTGGTCTTCTTCTCTTTTTCTGTTCTTCTTCCTCATTTTCTTTCTCCCTCTACTCTCTCCTAGTTTTGTTTTGTATTTTTTTATAATTTTTTTTCTTTCTTTCTCTCCTTTCTCTCACTCGTTCATTTTTTTTTCCTTCTTATTATTTTTTTTCTCCCTTCTCACACTTTTTTTCCCTAAATTGCTTTCTCTCTCCTTGTTTTTTTTTTCTTTTTGATTTCTATTTAATTTGATGTTTTAAACTACCTATTTAATTGATTTGGGAATCCAAATGTATTATAGGGTATTTAATATGAATATTCAAGCCGTGAATAATTATTACATTTTCATTCCAAATTGATTTTAATTGCAAGATATTCAAATATATTTTTATACATAAATAAATTTAATTTGAATCACTATTTTGCCATTGATTATGAGATTTTTTGATTTTATCATTTTCGAAATTGTAATATAATTTTATTTTATTTTTTCATTAAATGTTGTTTTTATTACATTTATTTTTTTCTTATCTATGTGAAAAAATTTTCTTTTGAAGACCAATCCCTAATTTCCTTTTAATTTCATTTTAATCAAAACCTTAATCTTCTTTCTTGTTTCTGTGTTTTTTTTTTAAGTTGTCTAAACCTTGAGAATCTACTTCTTTTGGTTTTGTGGACGTTCTGTAATCGCTGGTTCGACATAGGTAATGTGTATTTTCCGTTGATAATACCCTTTTTATACATATATATATAGTAATAAGCGTTGTATTATGAAAATCGTTTACGTTCGTCCTTTTTGTTTTCTAACTTCGTTATGCACGCACTGCGATACTTCTTGTTCTGTTCGTCAGGAAGTGATGCTGATATTAATAATACCGTATTTATACGGATGTCTTCTTACTAATATTCAGTAATACCCTATTTATATATATGTAACAAAAAAAAATCTTCTTCTGTTTTAATTTGTTCTTTGTTTCTTCAGTAAGTGATGTGTCTTCCCTTTAATAATACCATTTCTCAGAGTTATCGCAACTCACAGTTGGTATTGCTCATGTATTATAACGTTTACAATCCAATATGAATTGTATTACTATTGTATTTATACAAATCAGCGTATTATTATGATAATCATCTAGGTATTATTATCATTAGCATGTCAGTGGTTTACAACATATATAGTATTAAATTGGTATTTTTAACCTTAGTTTTTGTATAGCATAATACAATAATTGTAATACAATATCAACTATCAATATTATATATGTAACAAAAAAGATATTAATACAGTATTGTATACGTATTGGTATTATATATGTAGTTTTCATATTCTATATATATAATAGAAACTTAATGTTGCAGACCCTAATATTAGAAGTTTTTTTTACATAAAGAATGTGTGACAAATTTTAGAATCAAATCAAGGAGATCATTAATACGTGGATAAATGTATTCAAACTTTCCATATATAACAAAATAGTATTATAGTACATCAACAAACACTTTAATGCACATTAAAAGCCGTTTGAATATGTAGGCAATATTTTTAAGAATTTGGCACAAATATAATAATTTTGTCCTATTTAAATATTTATGCAAAGTTTCCTTTATTATATATCATAAAAAATGAAATTGTAAATTTGTAATAGAAAAATAGAAATTAATTTAACACATAAAAATGCCATTTTATGAAATAATTAAAATAAAAATATTCAATTATTAATATTATATGAATTTTCTTCAATTTTTTTTATTATAAACAATATTCATCTTTTTAATTAAATATATATAAAATAATAAACAAATTTTAAAAATGTTATTTTTTTAACTTTAAAATGTTATTATTTGAAAAAAAATCAATATATATTTATATTAATTACTTTTCATTATTTTATAAAAAAATCACCATACATCTCATTCCATCAACTTTTATTCTTTGTCAATTCACCATTCAAACACATACTTACTGACACTTTCCATCATAATACAGCAACATAAATACCAACTTTCTAACACTTTCTTTCCGGTTCTATCTAAACCTGTCCCATCAAAAAACTACCGCAACAAACAATCCCTTCGGGTTTACAGCCAAAATAAAAACAACTCAACAGCACACATTCCAACGAATCGAATCCCTTTTTCTGAGGATCACACATCCCAACATACGCATCGAAAGGAGGATCCGTCTCTGTTAAGGAATCCCTTTCTCTTTTGATACATTCGCCCTTCAAAATCGTCGGATTGCAAAGAGGGTATTAGCCGATTGAGTCTCTGAATCTTTATCGAGGGCTAGAAATTAAACAACAACAATTCAATGGGGACGGAGAATACTCGCGTAGAGATATCGGAGCCGTTGTTAGTGGAGCCTGATAATAATGGATTCGTCGAATCGGATTTTGAAGAAATCCCAGAATGGAAAGATCAAATCACGATCAGAGGGTTGGCTGTAAGTGCCTTGTTAGGGACTCTGTTCTGTATCATTACCCATAAGCTGAATTTGACGGTGGGGATCATCCCGTCCTTGAACGTCGCCGCTGGTTTATTGGGTTTCTTCTTCGTCAAATCATGGACTGGGGTTTTGTCCAAAATCGGATTCTCAGTCGCACCCTTTACCAAGCAAGAGAACACTGTAATTCAGACATGTGTTGTGGCTTGTTACGGCCTGGCCTTCAGTGGTAATCTCTCTTTCTCTTCTTTGTCATCAACCATTTATTTTATCTCACTGTCTTCTTGTGATTTTGAGATTACTCCCTGTTGAAATTCTCTGCTGCTTTGGAAATTTTGTAAGTTTGTATTCCATTTCTGAAGCCTTGTACCCTTTTGGTGTTCTCCTCTGAATCATATGTTTTCATTGGGAGTGTAGCCTGAAGAAGTGTTTCTTATGCACTTTTGTATTTGGATATGTTATGTTAAAGTGTTTTCTCTTAGTTTTCTTGGATTTTCTACTTTGACTTAATTGTAGGAAAACATTTGATCACAAAAAGTTGGGGAAGACTGGCTATAAGTCTGTGTTGACCGACTCTTAAACGGTGTTTTGTATCTCTATGATGTTATTTGACATTCTTTTTATTCCCTACTAAGACTGTTTACTTTTCTACCACCTGGTACCTTTTCTTGTTGGGGTTTGTTGAAGGCTTAACTGACTTTCACTCTCTATCATATCCTGTTTTAGAATCTTTTTCTTGCTTGGAATCGTTGGTATGGTATGACTTTGTCTACTTTGGATTGTCAGTATCTACTGGTTGACTTGGAAAAGGAACAAATGCATTCGTTTTGATTTAGAAATGTGGTCTGTACTGAGTTACCCTCTATGTCTTCCTGTGTTACATTCAGTATAATTTGGCCTTACCGGGTTACTTGTTCTGTTCTGTTAAATCTATAATTCATGAGTTTTCATTTTCATATTATTTCAGGAGGATTTGGTTCCTATTTAATTGCCATGGATGAGAGAACATACAAGTTAATTGGAACAGATTACCCAGGTAACAGGGCAGAAGATGTGATAAATCCGGGACTGGCGTGGATGATCGGTTTTTTGTTTGTCGTCAGTTTCCTCGGGCTATTTAGTCTTGTTCCATTGCGCAAGGTGAATGTTATAGGCTTTGGTTAACATACAACAGATTCCTTGTGCTGTTGAATGTTCTGCTTAAACCTTCCTATTTCCTCTCTTTTCTTTCCTTCTAATTTTGATATTTGATTAGTTTTTCTTGGCTGAGAAATAGATCAGATATGATCCTAACATGTAGATAATGCCAGAAACTTAACCTATAATCTTACTTACCATTCCTATAGTCCATATGGTCAAAAGCTATTACTAAAACTTGTTATTGACTGAACCAATTACCCCTCACCAGATTAATCTATCTTTTCTTACCTTTAGTTCATCTGATGCATGACCTGCTTCTATAAGAAAATCATACTTAATGCACTTCTGGAGGAACTATGGAGAGCTGTAACGTATTACATTGGAACCATACATGAAATTTTGCATTATATTGATTTCTCAAAAATATGAAGTGAAATAATGGCATTGTCAGAAAAGGGACATTGGAAGAATAAGTTCAAATCCCATAAGTCACGATATAGGTGCTCAAAGTTTTCTCTGTTTCATTAATCACTGTAATTGTTTCTTATTCGGAAACAATATCTCTCAAGTTTCATAACAAATCACTTGAAATTAGTGCAAATGTATAACAAGGTCAGTATTAAATAAATTGTGCTAAATGACTTCTTGAGAAATGATTCAATACAATGTGCCTCTTAGCCATGATGGAATTAACACACTTGATGTTCTGGAAAAGATCTCCATGGATAGCTCTAACACCTAATTGCTTCCTACTGTGGATGAAGAGTCAAGAATCTTCAATTCATACAAGGCGAATTCGGCTGTTTTTTTTTTCTGTCAGGAAGATATTAGCACTGATTTTTCCCTCACTATCATTGGCTTATGTATGCTTTTTGCTGGAAAACTTGGCTGGAACAGAATGATCGCACATTCACAGGGCAGAAATGACTGGTGAAGGATTTCACAGAATCAACCACTTATATGGCCCTTTATTGGTCTTATAGACTCCCCTTTTTTTGATTATAGTCTTATCATCCTTTTATCACAATGGAGATGATTTTTGTTGAGGAATTAGGAACCTTTTTCATTCGTCAATGAATTGTTTTTGTTTCCCATAAAAAATGTGCCTCTTAACCCTGATTATTGTTTTTTTATTTTTAACTTTATATTTATTAATGTTGAGTCCAGGTGATGGTCTTGGATTACAAGCTTACATATCCCAGTGGTACGGCCACAGCAATGCTGATAAATAGTTTCCATACAAACACTGGAGCTGAGCTTGCAGGGTAGGCTCATATCCTTGCACTGAAGATTAATGAGATCTTCATTGTGCCCAATACCCATATCCAAAATAATTTTTGTCGCTGCAGTTCTTAAGTGGATATTTCCCATGGCGGCAGCTCACACCTCTTTTCTTTTCTTTCCTTTTTCCACCCAGAAAGCAGGTTCGTTGTCTTGGAAAATATCTAGGGATAAGTTTCGGTTGGAGCTGTTTCAAGTGGTTCTTCAGTGGTGTTGGAGATTCGTGTGGATTTGATAATTTCCCCACTCTTGGCTTGGAATTATATAAGAATACGTAAGTCCTGCTATTTCTTGCCTTCTTAAAGTTTTTTTTCTCAGAGAAGAATAGAGTATCAAATTTGTTACACTGGGCTTGTTGTTCAATGGAAACATTGAACTATTTGTTCTTACATATGACTCTCGTCTTCCTTTCCTCTTCTTTTCTTATCTCTTTTTTTCTCTCTCTAGCTCAGAGGAGGAAGGAGCTAGCAAGAATCTAAGTTTGTAAAACTAAAGCACCATTTGATTACCCTTTGGTTTTCGAAATTAAGCCTATGAATACTGTTTTCTTGCACGTATATGCTTCCTTGTTTTTCTATTGATAGGCCCCATATCAGTTAGGTTAGATTAGTTAACTAGAGTTAGTTACGCTAGATGGCTATATAAGTACTTAGTAACTTAGCTTTGTAAATGATAGAGAATTATATTGGTGAAAAGGGTTAGGTCTTTTAAGGGAATTGGGGAGATCTCATAACATCCCTATTTGAATAATACCCAGATAGGTTTGTATTATCTGCTTTTTACATATTTTTCAACAACCAAGCCAAGTTTTAAAAACTGAAAAAAGTAATTTTTAGAAACATGTATTTCATGTTGTAATTTGGCAAAAAAAAAAAATAAAAATATTATCTCAACGATGAAATTTATTGTAGAGAATTGATGAGAAAACGTGGATGATTTTCAAAGAAATGAAAGGCCTGGAAAATTAAATTATACATGGACCGTGGAGGGAGGGTCAATTCATGGCTTATCTGATAATATCTTTCTTGTTGGGGTTTATGATAGAGAAATACATTTGCATCATGTATGGAGTGGGCTGAACTTAGAAATTTTAAGGTCTTGCTCCAGAAATTCTATTCCCCTCTATCCCCAACAATTCTTAGATGCCAAAATATCAGGCATTATTGTGTAATTATAATTTCTTTTCGTGTAGGTTTTATTTTGACTTCAGTCCAACTTATGTGGGTTGTGGCCTCATTTGTCCTCACATTGTAAACTGTTCTGTTCTTCTTGGAGCAATTATATCATGGGGGTTTCTTTGGCCATTCGTTAATCAGCATGCTGGGGACTGGTATCCAGCTGACCTTGGGAGTAATGACTTCAAAGGACTTTATGGATACAAGGTACTTGATGTTTCGAACAACCTCTTTTCATTTATTCAATGAAAAGTGTTGCTTTTAGTTCAACAATTTTGGTAACTTTTTGCATCGTCTCAAAGTGCTTCTTTTTTTCTGGTTCTCTGTAGGTTTTCATAGCTATTTCTCTCATTCTTGGCGATGGTCTTTATAATTTGATCAAAATTATATCTCTTACTGTCAAAGAAATTTGCAACAAAAGGACCACACATAGTAACCTGCCTGTCTTAATAGAGGCCACAGGTGAGTTTTTTTACCATTGAGCCAGCTCCATGAGTTGATGTTTTTGTTAATTTCTCCTTGATATGTTTTGCTTGTTGTTATTATGTACGTAGTACGCTTTCCAATTAGAACCGTTATCATAAATAATGATCACAGTCAGCATTGGAAAGTTCTGATGGAAGATTATCAATTTTTAGTGAAGAAGTTGGTTTATTGAGTGTTTTTCCCAATGATATCTATGCAACTTCCTAGTTAATGATCTTATGTTCCAGTACTAGGTTTATTTATAACTGATTTTCTAAAATTCCCATTTCTGAAGTGTTCTTCATGGGTTATCAATACTAGGTTGATTTATAATTATAGCTAGGTGTGGGGTTTTCTCTTTTTTTTTGTTTTTTCGTAAGTTCGGTCAGGGTTGATTTATACAATAGCTAATGACTTGTATGGAGCCATCATAAAACTTTCATTCCCGTGGGAAGATTGTGCTGTAATTCTGATTTGTGATTTTATTGTCTCCAAAACTTTCATTTACAATAATGTTACAGCTAAATTGGATTTAATGGCAATGAACTGTTCTAATGTCTGAATGGGCAGATAGTGAGGGTTCGAAATTGCTAGCGGAGGAAAGAAAGAAGGATGAGGTATTTCTCAAAGATAGAATACCGACATGGTTTGCAGCATCTGGATATTTTGGCCTAGCGGCAATATCAACAGCGACAATGCCAATGATCTTCCCACCCCTGAAGTGGTATTTGGTTCTTGGCGCATATATTGTTGCCCCAGCTCTTGCTTTCTGTAACTCCTATGGCACTGGCCTTACTGACTGGAATTTATCATCAACTTATGGGAAGCTTGGTCTTTTTCTATTTGCTTCTCTAGTCGGAAACAATGGCGGGGTTGTTGCTGGATTAGCAGCTTGTGGTGTTATGATGTCCATTGTTTCCACGGCTGCTGATCTTATGCAAGACTTCAAGACAGGTTATCTTACTCTTTCTTCAGCCAAGTCTATGTTTGTAAGCCAGCTAGTAGGTACAGCCATGGGATGTGTGATTGCGCCCCTTACATTTTGGTTATTTTGGAGTGCTTTTGACATTGGTTTACCCGATAGTCCGTACAAAGCCCCGTACGCCATAATTTTTAGAGAAATGGCCATTCTGGGTGTTCAGGGCTTTTCAGAGCTCCCCAAGCATTGTCTTGCAATGTGTTGTGGGTTTTTCGTGGCAGCTTTCTTAGTGAATCTTTTGAAGGACGTTGTTCCAAAGAAGGTCGCGCAATTCATCCCTATTCCAATGGCCATGGCTGTGCCGTTCTACATTGGAGCATACTTTGCTATTGATATGTTCGTTGGGACTGTTATCTTGTTTATATGGGAGCGAATCAATCGGAAGGATGCAGAGGATTACGCCAGTGCAGTTGCTTCGGGTTTGATATGTGGTGATGGAATATGGACAATACCATCAGCTGTGCTTTCTATTTTAAGGATCAATCCACCCATGTGCATGTCATTCAAGCCTACAAGTGGCTGAGCTGCTACTACTAGACTGAAGAAAAAACTCAAATTGTATATTGCACTGTGAAACAAGCAAGTGCTTCTGTTGTACTTTTGTATACACACATCAACTGTCCTTTAATTTGTAGGGTAGTCTTTATTTACTCAACCTGTACTTTAAAAGACACTTCTTTACCTCATTTCATTTTTCAAAGACAAAATACCAAATAGCCAAGGTTCTTTTGTCTGACATGTATGTCTGATATTTGATCTTGTCTCATAACATGTTGCTGTGCAGGTCTCTATCCAATTATGGGCCAGTAGAGTCATGGCTGAATCACCTTTAGAAGAAAGGTAAACATATTGACCCTAGTTATTTTGGGATTATATTTTCTACATAACTTTACTCCTAGATGTTTATTATATC
Organism: Cyclanthera cordifolia; assembly: GCA_037832605.1. Classification (NCBI taxonomy): domain Eukaryota; kingdom Viridiplantae; phylum Streptophyta; class Magnoliopsida; order Cucurbitales; family Cucurbitaceae; genus Cyclanthera; species Cyclanthera cordifolia. The sequence continues at coordinate 11,150,568 of JBBMEG010000021.1, read as the reverse complement.
TGTTCCACATTAAAACAAGAAGCAAATGGCTTTGTATTTGACTGACATTTCACCTCTGATCATAATTTATTTGTTGATTCTTCAACATCAGTCAATTTGGATCTCTACTTAGTTTCATCGAATCTTCGTCCTAGTCATAAATAGATCACTCATGTTCGTATTCATTTGTAGACTTGCTTTCGCACGAATTCCCCTAACCAAGCCATTGTCTAGCATTGTTTGATTCTCTTTTAGATAAGATTCTATCTGTGAGAGGGATGTTAAATCAATCCTTTTGCTGAGTTTGGGATATTTCAAATACTCAACTCATTACTTTAGCTATCAAGAAAAGCATATCACATGGGCACAAAATAGTGACCTATTCTATTTGCATTCACCACCAATCTTCCCATATGGTATCTCTCTTTTCTTTTACCCCTTTTCTTTCTTGTTAGGTTCTATAATCTTTGGACAACCATTTATTTTGGGTCCTCAATATCTAAAATCATTATCAACAACTAGCCCTTTATGACATGGATATTCCCTAGTCTCTTTCCAAAAGTATTGGCATAGCTCTAGTTAGTAATTGTGATAGCCATTTATATAGTATAGGCATTTGGTGTTTGAAGTATCATTTATTTAGACTCCGGTTTGATCGCCATTTTATTTTTCATTTTTTATTGTTCAAATTTACGCATGTATTTATTCAAATTGTCTATATATATGTTTTATTTTCTCTTAAGTAAACATGCGAAATTTAACCAAATTTCATAAATGTTGATTTTTTTTTTCTTTTTTTTTTAGTTTTCACATTTTGATTTGATTTTAAAAAACACATAGGGAGTGTTTGTTTGAGATTTTATAGAGGAGTTATTTTGAGTGTTTAGTAATATCTCGTTTGTTTGAAGGTTTTAGTAGAGTGTTTAGAAAGAGGTGTTATTAATTTTTGTTTGTTTGAAAAGTGTTTATGAAGGAGTTATGAAAAATGTTTGTTGTTTTTTTGTATGATGTGACATTTAATAATATATTTATTTATAAAATAATATATGAATTAATAAATATTTTAAAATAATTGTTCAAAGTTATTTTTTTCAATTAATTGAAAATAAAAATTTGTATTACTCCTATTTCTATTTGAATTTAATTTATAAAACATATTTTTAAAATATAAAATTAATATTAAATTTTACAAAAATTATTTATAAATTACTGCATAATGAAATAATCATTACTTAAAAAAAAAACCATTTTTTTAAATTTAAAACTATTTTTCAAAATATAGATGAACGACGGGAAAAAATTATATATATTAAAATAAGAAATGAAAAAAATAAGAAAAATGAATAAAATTATTTAGAATAAAAAAGTTTAAAACAAAATGAATATTATTTTTTGGAAAATAAGTTTAAAAAATTATGTTAATTTAAAATTATGAAATAAAGAAGTTTAAAGTTATATTTTCTAATATTACCGTATTGCCGTCAAGTAAAAATTTTGAATTATATTTTTTAAATGTGAAATA
>JBBMEG010000021.1:11126112-11146044 GCA_037832605.1 Cyclanthera cordifolia | reverse complement strand
TTCTTTTGAGATTTGATATTTCATGTATATTTGTGAAAAATTAATGAAAAATCAAAAGGTTTAGACATTTTTCAAAATTATCATGATATCAAAGTTTCTAATGGTTATTATAGACCTGATGGTATGTTTTGTCATGGATTATTTGATGATTTGTGAAGTTCTCGCGATTCATATGATGCATGTTTAACATATTATTTATGGTATATTACGGGGTCGACGACATGATCAACTACAATTTGATAATTCGTGAAATTTGTGCGATTGGTTAGATTTATTATTAAAGTATTAAGAATAAATATTCCTTGTGATATGGTTAGATTTAGTATTTGAATATTAGTAGATATTAGAATATTGATTAGTCATCATCAAAGATTTGTTAACAAATTTTTTAAGATGTGATATTATTGAGATATGACTTGAACTGTGCCTAACGACTATAGTCAGTGGTCTCGCTAGACGAAATATGCAATTAGATTTATGTTTGTGCACATGACCGTTCATGCAATTTTATTTTATTTGTATTATAATTTTATGGGAGTGCACTTATATATAAACTCTCTTAAATCTTAGCCTCATTTGATCAATATTATGTATTTGTATCTCCTTAATAAAATAGTTCTTTTCTCTGCTCATAGAAATAGCTAACACATCGTTAATATGTACCATGTAAATCTGTGTTCTTTTCACGTTCTTTATTGTTATCTTTTCAAATATGTTTTGTTTTCCTAATAAATATTTCATGTATTATATATAGGGTAAATTATAAATTTATTTCATATGGTTTCATGAAAGTTAGAGTTTAGTCCTTATGATTTGAAAATCTAGACTTTAGTCCTTACAGTGATCATATTGGAAATACTAGTGTAAATGAAGAGAAAAAGTCTTATCCAAAATAATTGCATCCTCCTCGAAAACCCTAGTCCTATACCCTCTAAAATCCTATTATGAACCCTTTCATCACTAGGCTAAGCCCTGAAAATATGATCGAAATAATCAATGGCAATCTTTGTAATCTCGTTAATCTCATTCTCATTATAACTCCTTCTTTGGGAGTCGAAGAGGTTAATAATTTTATTTATTTTCTTTCTCTTAGCTACTCTCGTATGAAATTAGCCACTAACTATTACAATTTCCCACTTTAACCAATCCACTCTAGACTTATGTTTTCAGTAAATCTCTTCTTTTTCCTTAAGTTTTTCAATATCTTACTCAATTTTCATAACATGAGAAGCCCTATAATCCACACCTTGAGCAATCATCCGTTTAAGGGCTTTCTCTTTAATAGCAATAACTTCCTTCAAACAACCACTCATCTATCTTTGTTCCATCTAGCCATTTTAAATAAATAGTTTTTCACAATCTTAAGGATATTGTTACCAAACTTCTCTCTATTGACCCTAACTAACTATCTTTCAGAACCTTTCTACAATCATCAAACTTAACCCAACTATCCTCAAATCTCACCGGTTTAGGAAAAGAGAAGTGAACTCTATTCTCATCAACAATCCAATGAAAATCATCAATAATTGCTCTATGATCAGAATTGTGAAAATTATTATGCAAAATAGAAATATAAAAAGATAAAGAAATAAGTGAAGGGTTAGCAAAGTACCTGCCCAAAAGAACTCTCGTGGCTCTATTATCACTTTAATTTTAAATCCATGTAAATTGGTCTCTAGAGAAGCCCAAATCAATAAGTGAGCATTCATAAATTGTCTCTCGAAAACCTTTAATACTTGACTTATCTCTAGGGGCTTTATACTGACTCTCGTCTTCATAGAGAGTTTCATGAAGTCCCTATCAAAGATCCATGGCATATTCGACTTTTAACAAAGTCTTTTTAACTTCTTTCAAGACTCATACCCCTTTGACTGAACGAAATTTCCATAAAATAAAGTGAATCTCCACCTCAAACTATTCTTGATACCACAAACATCAATGTGCCATTGGGAAAAAGAATTCATCTTTACATTCAAAGAAAAGTTCCAGATGAGTATTAAGCCTCCATTCGACCTAATGCTTGGCACACAAAAATAATTGTCAACATTAATTTCTATCTTAAGCTTATCTAGCACCTTATCGGTGTACTTCATTTCCATCATAAAAGTTAAAACATGATAAAATCTGCGCACTTCATGCTCAAGTGCTCTAACTACCCATTTTTCATTTGTTATAGCCTTACTTCTAATCTTCAAAGTCGATTTTGCCGCTACTTTGAGTTCCATCTTCGGTATTCATTTCTCCTTGTTCATATGCTTGAACACTATCAAATGAAACGTAAAAAATCCAACGGTCCTTCTCCAACAGTCTATCTTGAATCTACTTCTCCAATCACAATAATCGAATATTTTTCGAATTTTTGGCCAACTCTCCCATACCCTTAACAAAATTTAGGAAGTTTTTAATAAAAGAGACTCACCCATTTTTCATTTGTCATATCTCTACTTCTAAGCTTCAAAGCCAATTTTTTCGCCACTTTGAGTTCCATCTCCGGTATTCGTTTCTGCTCATATGCTTGAACACTATCAAAAAAATCCTAAAAAATCCAAGGGTCCTTCTCCAACACTCTCTTGAATCTACTTCTCCCTCCTACCTGGCCCCTCTCCTCCATAGAGCCTTTGAAAAAGAAATTTGGTTCTTTTAGCTCTTCCTAAAAAGGTATAGGTTTCCCTTTTTCAATCACAATAATCGAACATTTTTCGAGTTTGTGGCCAATTCTCCCATACCCTCAACAAAATTCAGGAAGTTTTTAATAAAAGAGCCTCGCCCATTTTTCATTTGTCACAGCTCTACTTCTAATCTTCAAAGTTGATTTTTCCACTACTTTGAGTTCCATCTCCGGTATTTGTTTCTCCTTGCTCATATGCTTGAACACTATCAAACGAATTGTCAAAAATTCAAGAGTCCTTCTCCAATTCTCTATCTTGAATAACCCCCCTCCCTTGAAACAGACCCTCAAACACATGCTGAGTGTGACGGTCATGCTTGTCCAGTGCATGTTGCACATGGCCGCATGCCCGTAGAACCCGTTTCATCATGCTTTTAGGTTATTTTGTCATTATTGCATGTTAGGATAGCTTCCTTCATTTTTATTCTAAGTGTTGACTCCTCGCCATTTTCATATGCAAGGGTGTCACATCAATTATGTGCCAAAATGTACTATATGGGGTATGACTTCTTGAAGCTTTCTTCCTACCAAGTTATTTTATGATAAATGCAATCGTTGACATGTCTCTTATTGTATCTTGTCATATAAATTTCAAAGACAAAATCATTTCTGAAACTCTATTTCTCCCTTTTATGATAATCTTTGCACGACGCCCGTGATAGAGGTTACACCTATTGGGCCACCTGCTCTGCCATTTTGGTTCCACTGACTTGCTCGCCGGGCTAGAGCAAGTTCCGCACAGTCGCCATTTCGCTGCCTCTGAAGTGCGACTGTGACAAGTGGTATCAAAGCCTAATTTGGATCATTTGTAGTGACAATGAGTTCACTTGGGATAGATCAAAGGAACAAGTCCTATGTCGATCAGCTATTTGACTTGAAAGAACAGATGATCGATCTAACTTGAATGCCAAAGTATGTCCAGTCCTTGGATTCTTGTCTGAATGAGATTGCTGTCAAGGCTGACACGGTTGATGCGGTGGCTGGCCACCTAGATGGGATGCCCGTCCAAGAGTTGATGGTGAGAGTAGAGACTAAAGCCACACAGTCTGGTGGCAATGAGCGTGGAGGAAGTTCGTTCGGCTGATCTGTTGCCTGCATAGAGGAGTGCGTCGAAACTATTGACAGCGCGCAGAAAGCAATGGCTCGGATGGTGTCTGAGCTATCCAAGGAAATGTGAGCTGTCATTGGCATCGTCAGGATAGAAATATTTGATTTGAACACTCGAGTTAATCTCACCATGAGGGTAGTGGTGCCTAAACCAGGAGGCATCATTCAAGCCAATAAGGTCAAGGTGCCTAAACCGGAGCCCTTCTGTGAGGTTCAAAATGCAAAAACTTTTGAGAACTTCATTTTCGATATGGAATAATATTTCAAGGCCCCAAATACAATGCCTGAGAGATGAAAGTCACGTTAGCGAAAATGCATTTGGCGGATGATGCCAGTGGAGATAGCTACATGGACATCCAAGAAGGAAGATGTACCATTGATAGCTGGGAGTAGTTGAGACAAGAATTGCGCTCACAATTCTTCCCAAAAAATGTTGAAGTTCTTGCAAGATGCAAGTTGCAAATGTTGAAGCACACTGGAATAATCAGAGAATATGTCAAACAATTTGCAGAATTGATGCTTGATATCCGAGACATGACAGAGAAAGACAAGGTCTTTAACTTTGTCGAAGGATTGAAGCCGTTAGCAAAGACCAAGCTCTACAAGAAGAAAGTACAAAGCTTGACCGAAGAGACACTCTAGTCAGTCCAAAGCCGACGGTGAGGTTCCTATGATGTCGAAGATAGTAGTACAACGACAAGTTCCAAGACAAGAAGGCAAGAGCCTCCAGAAAAGTCATGAAGCATCATGTTCGTCAATCCCTTTGAAGAATTCATTTGGGGTGTTGGTTGAAGAAATCGAAGTAATAGACACAAGCCAACTTGTTCAAGACTTCTTCGATAAGTGGAAGAAAGTTGTAAGCCCTGAGGTACGTTAGGACCGCAAAACAAGTTGCTCCTACAATCGCTAAGTTTGGATAGAGTTGGTTGATAGAGTCATCAACTGTTTAAAGTGGGGGAGAATGTGACGGTCACACTTGTCGAGTGCGTGTTGCACATAGTAGCATGCACTTTCAACCCCGTTTCATTATGCTTTTATGTTATTGATGGGTTTTCGAGATGGCTTGAGAGATCGATTTTTGGAAAATTGAACTGGAGACAGATGCAATTCGAGTTGCAAATATGCTTCTGCAAAAAATTCAAAGTAGAGGTGAAGTTGACTTCATAGTTGAAGACATTTTGTGCATAGTGAATAGTTTTTCTTCGGTGTCCTTTTTATGGTGTGAGATAGATCCTAATAAACTTGCTCTCATTCTTGCTCGCATGGCTGCTTTAGAGTTTCAAGATCAATGTTGGATGGAAGAGGTCCCTCGAGAATTACATAAACTATATCATTTTGAGTTATCGCGGGCTTCATACCCCTGTGTGGATGTTGGAGATGCTACTGTTTAATTTTTTTTATCCTGTGTTGTTTCAAAAAAAAAAAAAAAAAAAAAAAAAAAAAAAAAAAAAAAAATATATATATATATATATATATATATATTTATTTATTTATTTATTTATGACAGGATGTGCGGGAAGAATGACAATTTTGGCTTCTTTATTGGAAGAATTTAAGCTCTAAATTAATCATCAAAAAAAAAAGGTCAAGATACAATTCTTCAATTTTTATTTTATTATTATTTTTTTGTGTGTACAAATGAACTCTATTCATATTTTTTATATCATTAACATTTGTAATTGTTTTTATATCAAAAAAAACTCCTAAAATAATTAAAATTTAGCTCTATGAGAATAAATTTTATAGTCTGTTGTTGCATATCACACAATGCATAGACTAGAATATATCAAAGTTACAAGGTCAGTATAAAGTAGAATTTAATTAAAAAGTGAATTAATTTTTTAATATAAATTGAGAGGAAGACCACAAATCCTATACAAAAATACTCAACTACTAATCAAGTGAATGTTACTGCATCATTAGTGCCACTAGCTGAAAAATAATATAAAAGGGAAGTTAATTTAAGGTTAGATTAGATTAAGGGTGAGTAATCATAGAGGTCCAAGTGGAAGAGAGATGGCTTTATAAGTGGCCATTGATTTTGACCATCTGAGGCAAAAGAAATGTTCTAAAAAGATGACAGGTTTCAAACAGACAAAAATTGTAAAGACATACACACACAGTTTTAGACAGAGAGAAACAGACAGAAAAAGGGAGAGAATCATTGTTGGTGAACTATACACATTCATTTCAAACATGTAATTTACTCACATCAAAGAATAATCTTTACTTCTCTTTTCCTTAGATAATTTGAAGTTTTTGAATCAATTATCTGGATATTTTTCTCAAGATTAATTACCAATGAGAGAAATAGTAAAAAAGAGACGATAAACACTCACACGCCACTCCAAAAAAAATGATATTATAAATGTTGGAATATTTCTTTACTTTTTCAATATGAGATAACAACAAAGCATGACAAACAACTCGGACACCACTCCTAAAGAGATGATAAAACCACACATCACTCTAAAATCTGAGAGAAACACGACTAACAATTTACACTAGTTTTCTACACGTTTATACACTAAAAAGGAATATGAAAGGAATAGAATCACGACTACTTATCTTTAAGTTGAGATAGAAAAATACGCATCACCCAACACTCCGAGTTTTGAGCTCCAAAAACCTACAAATGACCCATCACTCAAAAATGACACCATCAGCATAAAAAAAAAAAGAGAAAGATCGAAATGACGTCATTTTGTTTAAAAACAAAAATTGCGTCACTGCTTAAGCATGAGTCTGTGACCACATGTCGCATCCAACAAAATCGTCATGTTTCGAATTAAAACAACGTCACAATTTGATCAATGCTTGACCTTTGACTATTTTTTTTTTTGCTAGAGTCTTGCATTCATAAAATTTCTTTTTTGAATTCAACTAATAACTATGGATATGCTAACAACATCAATAACTTGGTGGCATCAATATTTACTCACGAAATTGATACACGCCTCTAATCATTAATTAAGGAAATAGAAATTCAAATACATTGATTTTGCCAAACTATTACTTTAGTACGCTAGTTTTTCATAAATTAATTGTATTCTTTGTCATTTTTAATTCAACGTTTCTTTATGTCTATTATACACAATAAATTGTTCAAAATTTCAAAAATAATACGAAGATTTTCTCTTTTTTGATAATACGCAAACGGTTGGATATCGATTGAATTATGTTCATTTTTCAAAAAAATTATGTGTTAATTGATTGATTTAAATAGAGCTGATTTAATTGTATTTAAATTTACCATGAGTTTCATTCAATATTTTTTTAATTTAACTTCTAAGAATTTTTAAATTTTTATTTTCATTTATTTCGGAAACCACCTTTTTCTTTTTATTATGATCTATTTGAAAAAACTTTTTCGAGAATTGTTTAAAAGAAAATAAGGGTGAATTTAGATTTACTAACGAAAAAGTTTTATGACAAAAATATGCTTCTTATTTCGAAGACAAAGAAAACAAAAACGAAGTTTCCATCCATCGATCTTAATTTTAACTCAAAAAGAAAAAGAAAAAGAAAAAGAAAAAGAAAAATCTATTTATCTATATAGAATAAAAATAGAAAAAAATTAAAACAAAAAATTGACAATTACAATAGAAAGAAAACAAGGTGAAACCAAGGTTTTTGAAACAAGATTGGAGCTTAGAAAATTGTGTATAAATAAATAAAGAGGTTGAAGATAAACATGATTGAGAATCTTATCTCTTATTTATGAAAACCAACCAAAGTCTATGAGTGAAAAAAGGGTAAATTAAATCCATAATGAAGAATAGAAATATCTTCCTTTTGAATTTCAAGTGAGAATATATATATATTTACTTTAATAATATGGTGTGTTATGATATTCTCAATTGCTAAATTTGAAAAGGGACCTCTTCTGTCTCCATGATGGGATGCAAATGTGACTAGCAACCCAATCACCAATAAACACATACCTTCTTTTCCCTCATTCATTAAATTTCATCACCAAAACAAAAACCAAATCATATCTTGTTTTTGTTCTTCTTCAAACCATTTGAGTTATAATATACCATTGAATTATAATACACTGTTGAATAGGATAAATGGCTAATTATTATAAACGATGTTTGAGATGCATGTTATTATATGATAAATAGTGTTTGTGGGTGCATGCTATTATAAAATTAGTTATATATTTTTATATAAAATTAATTTTAAATAGTATAATTAAATTTAATTTTTTTAAAGGAAAAAGTTTTTTTTTTATTAATATTTGACCTGATGAAAATAAATTTAACATTTTTCATATTATAATTGACATATATTATATATTGGTATATTTATGGACTAAAACTAAGTATATTAGTATAGTTTTAATGTGAAAATTTTGATTAAAAATGAATTTTCTTAATCCAAATAATACATTTTCTTTTGAAAAGAAATTATTCGATTAATAATAATGAATTTAAATAATGAAAATAATTGTTTTAAGTGAACAAAAAATAACAGGAAAAGGTTTGTCATAATATTAATAGATCAAGGAACATTGTCACTAAGAATTTCAAAATTTTAAGAAATATATAAACTCAAAATTTTATGCAATAAAAAAAATGAGCAATTTATGCTCAAATATTGAATTAGTGTATATTTAAAAATAAAAAAATCTTATACCCAACAATTTGTGAGTCACTTTATTCCCATTGCACTTAAATTAATTTTATATCAGCTTTGGTAACTTTTACACTATTTGAGAGTGTCTTTTGCATTATTTAAGAGTGTATATCATGAGTAACCTCTATTTATAATAAACAGTCCCCCAAATAAAGATTGAATTATGATAACCCAACCACCCGTTTTGAAATTGAGGGCCTACGTACACCCTTACAAATTAGGAAAGAAAAAGACTAATTAATTCCATGTGTATATAATAATTTGTAGTTTTAGATATGGGATAGAGATGTTGGGATAACACCAAATTTTTATTTTATTTTTTTAATTGCGGCTTTCCAAGGGAGAAAATAAATTATTATACATGTTGTTAACAAAAATGGAACACACTCAAAACTATATTGTCCATCTAATGATAAAAGCAGCAAAAACTTGTTGGTTTTTTGGCTGGTTTTTTGCCAAAAAATCAACAAATTCCATCTTGAAGAATTCATATCTGCAGTTGCTTCTTTTTCGATGTGAGATAATTTGCTTTTAATATTTTGTCAAAAAACCTAGCGAGAATTTGTTGGTTTTTTGTCAAAATATTAGAAGCGAATTATCCCTATCGAAATAGAGCAAAGAAGTGGTGTGCTCCAAGCACTATAAAAGCAGTATGTGGCTTTGCTTTCAAAACATCCCAAGTCAGAAGCACTTTAAGCTTTGTGTACTGACTCTAGTTAAATTCTTTTTGTATTCTCTTGGGAGAGTTTGGCAAAGAGTATGAGTAGTATAAGGTATGAAGATAGTTTGGCAAAGAGTGTGAGTAATATAAGCTATGAAGAGAGTGTTTATATAATTGGGGTCGGGGAGAGAATTCTGTGTGATTGTAACAAATTTTCACGTAGAGAAAGTTCTTTATGTCCGTGGTTTTTTCTTCGGTTTAGGAGTTTTTCCATGTAAATTCTTATGTTCTATTTTGTTATTTTTTCTTTTAATTTCTCGGTTATTCTTGCGGTTATATGGAAGGTTTTTTCCCAACAAAAATAAGATTAAAATGAGTTGATCAAATCTTATGCCTTAAAAAAAATAAGGAATATGCAGATTCCAAAAAAGGTCAATCAAATGTCAATGCCACAATGACTTACTTTCTAGGTGATTTGAAGTTAATACATGAAGCATGATAATTATTAAGATTCGTGACCCCATCAAAGTTTAAAAAATGTGAGTCGAACCTAGATCAGACCTACCTTTACTCGTGAACAACCGAATCAAACACAAATTCAAGCATTCTTTATCCACAAGTTCATCGATAGACGTACAAACAGAATACCCAATACCCTAGAGAAATCACATAAATCTATATTTAACACTACAAGGAAAGAGGTATAAGGTGACAAAAATTCATGTCGCCTTTGGTTGTTATTTCCATTTTCATACCTAAGGAAATTAAAATTCTTCTGTTGTATCCTCGTCACCTTAACCAAACGCGACGGAAAAATTGACTTCATTCCATTATGAACACATTGCGGCGAAAGATTATTTTGTCGGTGCATGACAATACAACAACGGAACAACTTCTGTCGTTGTAGAGATCAACGAAGACACAAATTATTTCTGTCAACTTATCTTCTCTAGTTCTTTTTTAATTGGTTTTTTAAGCCAAATATTTGTTATGAATTCAACATATCCAAAACCAAAGAAATTTTGTTCTAAAACATAAAAGTTAATAATGTGTATGATAGCAAAGTTTATAAACAAATAAAAAAAAGTTTACAAAAAAACCCCCAAAGTTCACACAAAATGGTCCCTAATGAACATGAAATAAGAGGAAATGACAATATTACTATTCCTTGAACCTTGCCCCACCAACTACCTGAAATAAACAAGAAATAATTATAAGTAAATGAATATACACTTAGAAGAGGTCAACCAAATATATTCTATACATTTCGGCAGCATATAGCGACGAATTTTAAATTTTGCCTAAAAATAAAAACATGTTATAACATATATGACAAGTGTGGCTATCTTTGCTACATGATAACCACACACATAACAATATTTGAAAATCAAAGGTTATGGTTAAAAGAATTTAGAAAAATACTTTTTTACTTAGATGAACTATCGTCGTCTTTGAATCTCTTAAACACCTTGGCTAGTTGGGCCTGCATAATTGCTTGTGCTTCAGTCATCTAGGTCATATGATATTACAGCTACATATTGTCCATTATGAGAGTTGTATTCTCTTATTCAGCTCATGCTCATTTCTTGATGATGAAACTAAATTCCACAAACCGAAGAGGAAACTTGTCCTCGGTTTTCAAGTGGCAAGTAGGTTGCGTCATGAATTATATTTGTTCGACGACTTAACACAGTTTCACACAAATCTCTTCCTATATTAGTGGCACCCTGCTATAGTAGATGACTCCTTCAAGCTTACCATCGTCACCTACATAATTAGAAACCTGAAATTAGAGAAAAACTATAACTTAAAATTACATTATGTGAAATATTTATTTAAATTATATGCACTTTTTTACTGTTTGATTCATCCCACTATTTTCATCTTCATTATGAGGTTCTTTGTAATACATTGCTTTGAAGACGTCGACTGGACTCATCTCTTCTTCTCTCATTACGATTTTCTAAATTGAAAAACATACTAAATTAATTAATTTATATTCATCATAAATGAAATATGTAAAATAGACATGTATATTAGAAATACCTCTTCGACGATCTTAATGAAGGAATTTAGGCATGCATGGTGATTATATGGCAATATTGTCCATGCTTTCTTTCCCTCTTATGTTTCTTTTGCCATTATCTAACTCCCACCGATCGCAAAGGAATTTTCAATCACTCAAGTCAATTATCCTAGGGTAGGGTACAATGTGTCGTTGCTCCAAAGGAAATTTCCTACAAGAAAAAGGTAAGAGAGTTAGAAAAAACATGCAATATACACAAAAGAAAACAAATTTTGTTCATATAACATACATGTAGTGTTTGTATCTGTTGTATGTATGGTTCTTCTGAACGTTTTGCATCACTAACTCGATATTATCACTCAAGTATCCAAATCTAGCTATGATGAAATGAAACTGTGCGGATTTGAATATACATTTCAATACAGTTAATGTTGTATAGTCGCAACAAAATTTATTCTAAAAAAAATTGAAGTACAAATTTCAGAGAGGAAACAAATATTAAACCTAACAAGAGAAGTAAAATTGGACCACGAGAGCACTTATTCGAAACTCAAGCCAAAATAGTTTAGTAGAGTCCGTACTTCAAAAACCAAACCTTGATTCAATATACCCATCAATTAAGAACTTAAATCAAAATGGCTTAGTTGAACAACTGATTTGGGCTTAAGGTTCGAATTGATGCCTAGTTCATTCCCTAGAATCCATTTGATCGAGATGTGTCCCTATCACGAGAGCCCTTAAGCTTTATCCAACACAAACTACACACCTCAAGGCCAATTGTCTGTATATCTCAAATTTCTTAGTTGAGTACTCGTATGTGTCACTCTTTCATCCTATGCGTCTGCAAAATTAGCTCAATTAAGCGTCATTATGCCTTCCTTAGAATAAAAGAGCAACAAAAGGAGAAATCGAACCACAAGAGCCCTCGTTTGGAACCTGGGCATAACTAGTTTAATAAAGCCTTTACTTTCAAAACTAATTCTAGATTCAGTACTCAAACGAAGCTGGCTTAGTTGAACACTCGATTCAGGTTTAGGGTTTGAATCGATTCTTGATTCGATATCCTAGAATTTCATTGATCATGATGTTTCCATACCATGAGAGTCCTCAAGCTTTACCGGGCTCTGATATCATATTAGATAGTGTGAAGATTCATCTACAAACCAATTAGTGATGAGAGTATAGTAGCTTACCTATCTTATAGTGTTAGGAGATCTCCTCACTTTTCATTGTGGAATCCTAAAGACTCTTCAAGAAGCCACTTAACAAACAAGAACAAGAAAAAAGTACATTTTCAAGGCTTAAATCCAACACCCACCCAACACCCGACGTCTTAGAATGTCAGCTCCGACGAACTCGTTCTTCAGCTGCCTAGATGCTCCACCCTCAACCACAAAAAATAGGCACGCAAGGATTCAGATCATCAGCCACAAAAGCCTCTAACTAAACCAACCACAAAAGGCAACGAACTAGAGAAATGATTTCGTTCTAGTAGTGTGTCACGGTTCCATGATCAAATTTTGTTTTTTCTATTTCAAGTAAATAAATGTTGAATGACTTTAGCGTTTGTGTTAGAGAACTTCTCTGATTTGCTTATAAATTTGTTTTTGAGAATATCTTAAAAATTAGTTCTTAGAACTTATGCTGAATAGATAAGACAACATATCAATTGAATGAGTTAAGACATGTGCAAGCCTATATATATATATCAATATAATGAGTAAATTCTTATATTTAAGTTGAATCAAATTTGCAATCTAACTTATCTCTATAATGTCATATATGTAGTCTTATACTCAGCTAAAATGTCATTTCTCCAACACCACATCAAAGGTTTGATCCTAAAAATCTATATTTAACTCTCATTTATTTAAGAGCAGTTGTGCAAAAATAAAAAAAGTCACACAAAAACTGTGACAAACCACTTCCATTAATTTATGAGGAACTAGTTCCCTTTAAAATAAAAAATAAATAACTTGAAAACTAATTTATGTCGCTAATAAGATTTAAACTAGGGACTAGTCTAAGACAATCACCTAACTTACCAACTCAACTAACAATAACTTATTAAGAATTTAAGGTCAATTATTTAACAAATAGAAAATTCGAGAGTCTCATTGAAATTACCCAAAGTTTAAATCCTAATTCCTTCTTTCTTTCTCTCTTCCCTCTCGTTCTTTCTTCTTCTTCTGTGATTCCAAATTGCGATTGCCCCCACCCCCCCCTCATGTTTTCTTCACGCAATCTCTTCTCCCCTTCGATCGTCAACATCTCTCTTTTTCGATTCTCTTTCTCTTCGAACCCTTCTTCCTCGTGTGTTCGTCCGTCGAACTTGTGGTTTCCGGCCAAACCTTCATCAGAAACAAGTCTCTTTCTCTCCTTCTGTGCTCTTTGTTCCAATTGTCAGTGCAGGTGGTGCTCGTCTTCTTCTTCTTTATCGTTGGTGTAAATGGCAGAGGCGTTCAAAGTGGCTTAAAAGGCGAGTTCGTTTCAATTTCCATTTTTTCTTTGTTCGAATTAACTCGTTTAAGTTGGGTTTTATCAGTTTTAGATTGTTCATTGTGTGCTATGAATGCTTACGTTAGGTGTTTAAAGTCCGATCAGGTTGTTTTCACTCTTGAAGTTTGGGTTAAGAGAGACTTTGAGCTTAGTACTAACGTTGGGCGAGGGGAAACATTAGTTCGAAGGGTCTCGTTGTGGTAGTTATAGGTCGAGATCAAGAGAAAGTCGTTTATAATTGTTCTCATCGGAGTTTGTTCTCGTGATGGACTCAAGTTTGGTTTTTTTCTCTGAATCTCTTCAATCCTTATGAAGTAGAAGTATTTATTGAGCTACTTGCGAGTTAGCTTGGTGAGAAAGTTGTTCAGCTTCTTGTTCTGCTTGTGTACCAAGAGGAAGTTGTTGAATTTGAGTTAAGTTGCTTATTTCGTGGCTGAAGCTTGGGGCCAAGCTGTTGGTTGAGAGCTTGTAAGAGCGCGTGGTTTCAAATGAATCAGGTTTATTCTATTCGAACCGCTTAGTTCTTGTCGGTATCTCTTTCTACGTACCTTAACTCCTCGAGTTGTTTAACCTGTATTATTGAATGCTTGTTCGTGATGTTACTTCATTGTAGGTTCGGGCTTTATCTATAGTGATCGCTTTGGACTAAAATCTAGTTCAGTTTTAGTATCACCAAGAGTAAGTGACCCTAACGGGTGCATAAACTAGTTGTATTTTTGCTTGGTTGGTTTGTTTTTCGTGTTGTTACAATCTTGTTGCTTGTTATTTCCTTATTGAATTTGAAAGCATATGGTCTGTGATCTGGTAAACTAGAATATGGATTATATGTCGCTCGTTGCTCGTTATTTCCTTATTGAATTTGAAAGCATGTGGTATGTGATCTAGTAGGCTAGAATGTTGATTATATGTTGTTGTTGTTCGTAGTTACTTAATCGATAATGTGTGGGAAGACTTTAGGAAAGTGATGCATGACTTCTTCGTAATTATCTTGTTCATAAATTGGTTGTTGCTTGCTCGAGTCACTTTCCTTGATAGAGTGAGTGTTGCGGTCTAGGCACGACTCCTCACCACCATAGGGTTGTTGCAGTAGACCATAGGGCTATTGTTTGCTGACACGTCAGGGGGCGACCCATATGGGTGTAGGGTTGGACGCAGCAAACGTTCCCTAACGGATAGAGGTTACTGTTGTAAGAGGCTTCGCACGTTATTAGGGCGGTGATCACTACATCGACCCAAAGTGTGGTGAGACTGACCATAGTGTTAATAGTCTGCACTCAGGAACTTGGCATCGGCTAGGGACCTGGTCATCCATACGTGTAACCTAGTTGAGTGATATAGGATGCATAGGGTACGATAGTGGGAATCAGGCATCGGCCGAATATCCCTTATCGCTAGAGTTGGAGTGAGAACTTGCTAGGTAGTGAGCAGCCAAATTTGCTAAAGCATAAGTGAGCACCGCGTTAGTAAGTTGAATCGCTCTCGGCTCCACACCGTGCGTGGTACCTGATGTGTTCGAGTTGACCTGACCGTGTCAGAAGGACCCGAGATAGCTTGAGCGACTTCAGTGGATAGCCCTTGCATGCGTTTAAGCGCTTTGCCGTACCTGGGAGAGTTCGGACTCGTTCCCTTTTGTTTTTTCACGTTATTCAGGACTTATATTCATGTTTTCTTTGCTTCTATATGATATGTGCATCCCATGCGAGGTTTCTTACTAAGTTGTCATAGACTCACCATTTATTTTATGTTGGGTTGTGGATTCAAACCATAGTTGCAGGTACGGACCAGGATGGATGACCGGCACCTGAGGATGGACCAAATGGGGACGCGTCTATTTGCGTCTAGTCTTTTATGTCGTTTGCTTATAGTCTTATTTCATTTCTTCATACACGAAGTGTTGTAATAACTTAGCATTGATTTATTTGGCTTTGAAAGTGAGATCTGGAGATCCATGTTTTTAGCTATTTAACTGCGTGGACAATACTTTGAAAATGATTTGATTCAACTTGCAGGGTCGTTCTAAATGCTTTTTGAAATATACAGGTTATGTTATACACACTTTTGCAGGAGTTTTCCCTAATTTAAGGGAGACTTTGTCAAAATTTTGTTTAAAATTTTCATGCATTAGTAATATCCAAGGTATAACATTTCAGATATGGTCGGGTTACTACAAAAACAATACAATTATAATTATAATAATAAAATTAAAAAAAAATTAAAGAGACACATATTTATTAATAATAATTTAAGCAAAACTTAACTAATTAAGATACATACATTATATATATTATATTATGAGTGTCCAAATTTATTTATGTACAACTTAAATATTTTTAAGAGTATTTATTTGTTAACATTATAATATTTGATTGTAAAAAGAAAAGAAAGTTTATTTTTAGTACAAATTGAGAGAGAAGACTACAAATCTTATTTAGAAGGTGATACAAAAAGGACTCGATTCGAATGAATGCTAATTTGTTATTAGTGTCAGCTGAGCTATACAAAGAAAGAAAGTTCATCTCACCTTCCATTCAACTTGTAATATTTTGATTTTCTAAATTGTTTTTGAACATAGATTAATTTCCAATCACCCCTACTTATTACCATGTTGAACTCTAAGAAACGATAATCACTGGTTTAGAAAATTAATTTATAATTAAAATCAAATAAAGTTGATTTTAAATGATGTGAGTGGAGGTTTGTTTAAAATAAAAGTTCATTCTAATTGACGGGTGTAGAGTTTTGGTCACATCATGCCTAATGAGATATAAGAAAAGTTATTCACATATAATAATATTCTAGCTTGCTTAACAATCAAGTTGAGAGTATGAAACAAGATAGGAAGAAGAAGAAAAAAACCCTCAAACAAAATAATAATTAATTAGAAAAAATATTAATCACAAGATGGATATCATGATGAGAAAGAAGTGCATGGGATTACTAGTTACTATCGAATGCAAAAGGAAACATGTGTGGAAAGTCAAATTCATATATTTGTTGATTAAAATTTAAAAAAAAAAAAAAAAATTTAATTTCCTTTTTAATGCAGTGATTTTCGCAACAAATGAGGGGAGAAAAAGAAAGAAAGGACGTTTTTATTTATAAAAAAAATCAAATAAATATCTTTGAACAATAAATTTGTAAGGAATTATATGTATATTACAAAAATGGTACGGTCAAGGTAAAAACACAAAAAAACCATCGTGTCCTTCACTATCATTTCTATTATTTATCCCTTCGATTTATCACTCTTATTTCTATCGGTTTGTTGACCACCTTCACTCAATTTAAATGATAGCTCAATAAGTTTGGTGATAATGTTCAATCAAATCAATGTCTTTGATTAGTAATTCAACTCATAGATTTCATCCACTAGCTTAGTTGATAGTCTTCAAATAGTTAGTTGATAGTCTTCAATCAAAATAATGTACAATAATCTTCAATCGCAGATTGGAGCAGAGCAGCGTTGATGGTGGCATTGTGACAAACCACATTTTTTGTGTAAGTGGAGTGTGGGTTTTATTTTTTTGAAGTTTTAAATTGTTAATTTAGTTTAAAATTTAAAAAGGGAAATTTTTTTTTGAAGTTTTAAATTGTTAATTTAGTTTAAAATTTAAAAAGGGAAAAAAAAAAAAACTTATCTTCTTGTTCTCTCTTTCTCCCTCCACCTCACCCTTTCACCTCACCCACCCAAACTCTCTCTCACCCGTGCTCTCTCTCGCGGAATCTCTCTCTCTGATCCTCTCTCACTTTCGATTCCGTCTCCCTCTCTCCTGCACTTTCTCTTTCTCTCTCTCATGTCCATCTCTCTGTCCCTATCCGCTTTCTCTCTCGTGCGACTTCTTCTCTCTTCAGCTTGAGCCTTTGAGGTTCCAGTCATGGTTTTGGCTTTATTGCGCGAAAAACCCGATTTCAAGCTTCTTCTCTTACTCGTGATATTCCCCGACAGTCCTCATGTCTCGATTTTTGGTGTGGGTGTGCGTTTTATGGCGTGAGCTCGGCTTGGGTAAATTAGCTTTATCCTACTCAATCCTCGTGGATCTTGGCTATTGTAGTTGGTTGATGTTGTTCAAGAGTTATCTTAGAAGAAGGATTGCTTCTTTGGTCAATTTCAGCTTTCAGTTGTGTTTTGTTGGCTTTTAATCAAAGTTTGCCACTTGCTGGTTCGATTTTAAAGCTTTGTTGCTTGTCGTTTCAGCTTGGTTAAGTGCATCGGAGTTCACTTCGCGTGTGTGGGTGTTTTTTCGGCTTTACTCTTGGTTTACGAGTTGTAGAAAAAGGCTATTGTTTATTTGAAATCGAGTTGTTGCTTAAGTGTCGAGACTAATTGGGTGGCCTTGTTTTCTTGTAGTTCCAGACCTAAGCTTGTTAAGACGTTTTGGACTTGCTCAAGCTGCTTGCATTCCGCTAATTATTCGTTTTGTATGGAACCCTAACGGGTGCTAAGCTAGCTGTGTTTCTTGCTTGGTTTGTTTGCTTGTTTATCGTTTTTTTACAACTTTTTTGCTCGTTATTTCTTTATTGAATTTGAAAGTATGTGGTATGTGATCGGGTAGGCTAGAATGTGGATTATATGTTGTTTGTTGTTCGTTGTTACTTCATTGAATAACGTGTTGAAAGACTTTAGGAAAGTGATGCATGACTTCTTCATAGTTGTCTTCTTTAGAAATTAGTTGTTGCTTGCTCGAGTCACTTTCCTTGATACAGTAAGCATGTTGGTCATGTGGTCTAGGCACGTCTCCTTCCCGCCATAGGGTGGTTGCAGTAGATCATGTGGTCTATTATTTACGTGACACGTTAGAGGGCGACCCATAGGGGTGTAGGGTTGGAAGCAACCAACGTTTCATGACGGATAAAGGTTACTGTTATAAGCGGCTTTACACGTTATTAGGGCGATGATCGCTACATCGACCCGAAGTGTGGTGGGACTGACCATAGGGTCGATAGTCTGCACTCAGGGACTTGACATCAACTGGGAAACTGGTCGTTCATACGTGTAACCTATTTGAATGATCTAAGGTGCACATGGTGCGATAGTGGGAAGCAGGTATCTATCTACCGATTATCCTTCATCGCTAAAGTTGAAACGGGAATTTACTAGGCAATGAGTAGCCGAATTTTTTTAGGCATAAGTGAGCGTCGTGCAAGTAGATTGGATCGCTCTCAACTCGGCACCATGCGTGGTATCTGATGTGTTCGGGATCGGCCCCACCGTGCCGGAGGAACCCAAGATAGCTTGGGCGACTCTAGTGGTTAACCTTTGCACCTAGGCACTCTGCCGTATCCGAGAGAGTTCAGGTAGTGGCTTTTCAGGTCTCACGGCATTGGCCAGTGAGGCCCTTGCTCGAGAACTTTCTCAAGGCCATCGGGCCAGGCGACTCGAGTTCACTGGAGTTCGGATGCTTCCCTTAGTTTTTTGTGATTTTCATAGACTTATTTGTCAAATACATAGTCTTTGTCATTATATGCATGAATATCCGTGTGAGTTTCTCATACCGAGTTTCACAACTTACCCTTTCGTTTTATTTTGGTTGTGGCTTCCATCCACAAGTGCAATTTTATATCAGGACGGTTAACGGAGGCAGCTAAGCGATTGGAGGAGGAAAAGGCTAGTTAATGACACGTGTCGAGTCCTTCTATTCTTTTGTATAGTCTTGTACATGCATTATTTTGTACCATTTTTGGTGTAGGCATGTGTTTTGGTTTTTAAACGAGCACTCGACTCTTTATGTGGATTTTAAACGGTAGAATGTTTCGAACCTTTATGCAGGATGTCTATACAAGTTTTACATGTCCAGGTTTTGGTTTTAGAGGTGCGGTTTTCTGCATTTTTAAGGGAAACTCTGCCGAAATTTTTAAGGATTTTTCATGCATTGTCTTAACACCTCAAGTCAACCTTACGATTTAAGATCGGGTTGTCACAGGGTGGTGTTGTAGAGAACAACGAGTGTCTTACTCGTTAGAAAGCTCTCATCTGTGTGAGTACAAATCTGGTCTCAATTTCTCGAAGGAATAAAGCAGTAAATGAGTTTTAATGTTTTTCGCCGGAAAAAATGGAGATTTTTTTCTTCATCGTTGTCGGTCATTTTGTAGTCACAAAATTGGAAACAATTGCCTCTAAAAATAAGAATCAAAGCCTCAAGTAATGGATTTGAATTGGAAATGACCATTCAACCATGGATTTGTTCGAAGACAAAAGGTTGATCGTTCATGTTTTGGATGAAGAAATCTTTGACTGCTTTGAACAAAAGGTAAAAGGTAGAAATTAAAAAAAAAAAAAAAAAAAAAAAAAAAAAAAAAAAAAAAAAAAACTCAAAAATCAACCCTTTGGCT
>JBBMEG010000021.1:11089557-11100869 GCA_037832605.1 Cyclanthera cordifolia | reverse complement strand
GAGTTAGGTTTTGAGTTCGTTCAGCTCAACTCAGCAACATGAACTAACAATGCGTAAGATTAATTAATAAGTGTTGAGAATTCAAACATGATTTCTCTCAAATTCAAAACAAAATCAAAATATCAAATGAGATGAATCAAAATTAAATAAGGATGCAGACAAATTTAAAGTGGTCTTGAAACTAGCTCTACATTCATTATCCAAACATAGAGATGTTTCTCATTCAAAATTGTTAATATCAAAAAAAAAACTTTAAGAGGCACAAATGGTGGCCATCTAATTCTCTCCCTCAAATAACAAGAAACCCTAATATGAGTTTATATAGCACTCTACAAAACACACTTTCAATTGTTAAGAAAACTCTAGTTAAATTTTATTTCAAAGTAAATACAATTTAAACTACGATAAAAAGTGAAATGTAATTCACAATTGACAATAAGACTTATTATCATAATATGTTGGTAAGGAACCTGTTTTATGTAACTTAAATTTAACCATAGTACCATGTAATTCTATATATTTATATGGAATCGAGGCTTGAAAAATATGAGTTTAACCCAACTCAAGAATCCAATTTAACAACAAACTAACTATAAAATAGTTTAACAGAAACTAAAATGGCAGATAAGAAATAAGAACACTTTTAGCTATTGTGAGCTCATTTAGACTAACTAATGAACTCACTTGATATAGTAGCTTAACATCTAAGAGGAGAAACGCAATTGAATCTATAAATTACCATTCACATTGACGCCCTTGCTCCTATCTTAAACTTTAAATTTAACTTTTAGGATTTCAAACACAACTTCTCAAATTATTTTCCTGGCTACCACAATTTGCATTTTGACAAGATTTTTCACTTGACACTCTTGCAAGTTCATAGTGTTAGACGCTACCACAATTTGGACTTCCTATGACATTTGTCCAAACCAAAAGAAAAAGTTAACTTCAAACTTCTTGAATCATTATGATGAAAGAACAAAAAAAAAGTACTAATATAAGTATGTTAACAAAACAAATAAAGAGGAAAAGCTTTACAGAGTTACTCAATGAAAGAATGGGAGATGCTATATAAGTTAACACATGGATATGGTTTTGAGTGGGGAATTTACATCTGTTGAGAAGCTAAAAAAGAAAAGGGGCTAGAGAAGGAGCAAAAATAACCTCTCCAACTCCAAGTTAAGAAAGTAGATGGAAGGACTGTCAAAACTCTTATGACTAGCTCATCATCTATTAAGAATACATGAAAATGCTACTTTCAGAATGATTAGTTTTTACTTCAAAACCCACTTCTGTGTGTTGTTGCACAACTAAGATTGTGGCATTGCCCAAAAATTCTGAAGTGGCCAATACTTCCCCAACTGCCCCAAGTTCTGTTTCCTCATTCCAAAGAAGCAAGCCTTGAACTAGCGGCGAACACGGATTGTGTCGTCTTCCAACTATTACGAGGTCAAAATTGTTACCCAATGAGCGAAGTACAGCGACTGTTCCAGCGCCATCCTTCGCCACCTCTTCTATAAACCTCAGTCTTTTGTTGTCTGCCATGGTTATTCGAACCTCAGCAACTACTTCATTGTCGAGCATCTTCTCAGCATAGTCGCCTGGGGTATCCTCGTTTTCTAGAAGTCGAATCACTGTTACGTTGATGTTGGGATGACTCGCCATTCTTGCAGCGATAAAAATTGTCTCACGGTCGTCTGGTCCACCTATGAAGACTACAGCTATTTGAAAAGGAAGCAAATTGGTTGCAATAGATCGTGGGGCCTTTAATATTCCTCTTTCAACAAAAAGGGCAACAGAACAAGGTGCCATGTCAAGTATATGATGGTTAACCATTTTAATTTTAGTTTTCGACAGTGCCATCACACCATTGGAGTGAAATCTCTGGTGGAAAGGGACAAGAATCAAAGAACTCTTTTTGTCGAGCGCAAGCCCACAAACATCATCATGCATAGTTGCAGGAGGTGAGATAGCAGTGAAGGGATGAATTGCAACAATTTCACGGTTGCTCTGTCCAAAGTATTTGAAGGCATTAACAATATGATCAGAAGGGTAAGACCTTGCAATCCTCTTTGTAAGCTTGTGATAAATGAGTCGTGGGTTAGCACGGCCAAGAAGGTCGACAAGATGAAGCATGTATACAACAAGATGGCTCCGTCTGGTTGGATACAAGGCCTCAAGTAGGTTAATAGCACTCGGAACATCTTCTTGGTCATGGATGCAAACTAATACACAAAGATCAATCTCCGATCTCGAGCTCATCATTGATCTTTTCTTATGATCTAAATACCTTGTTGAAGGATCAGAGAGATATCTTATTATGGGAGTGATTACAGCGACCAAAACCATTACATATATGCACAAAATTGCAAATGCATCGTCGTCTATGATCTGCACGAATTAAGGAAAGTGGCAGTGAGCTTGTGAGAAATGATCAAAGTCAATAGGATGATGATGATCAATGAAATGTTAGTTCCTACCTTGTCGTTCTTCCTTACTTTAAACATTCCAAGCTCTAGAGCACCTTGACTATTCAAGATAAGGCCGAGCGATATGGCATCTCTTATAGGTAGTTTGTAGTGCATTGAAACCAAAAACGCACCCGCAAACTTCCCGAACGCACCAACGATGATAATTAATGAGGTGCATAATAAGTTTATGAGTTTGATGGTGTATATATTGACAATCAAGCCTATTTTGAGAAAGAAGACAGGCATGAAAACCCAGTTGGTGATGAGTTCAAGCTTCTCCACCAATGTTGATCCAATGGGAGATCCTGAAGGTAATGCAATACCAAGTAAAAGGGGACCGCTATAGATATGCATACCCGAGGCCCGGCTGCAGAAGGCAACAATCAACATTCCTAAAAGCAATATAATCACAAAGCCCTCCTTCAATGGCTGCCCCACTGGATTCCTCTTTATCATCCACAACGCGACAAGTCGAATAGCGAAAATGATGACAGCCATAACTAGAATAGCATAAACTTCCAGGAAGATTCTATATCTGGCCTCACTTCCTTGGTTTAACAGACCTCCTAGTTTCACATAAGAGAAGCTGAGAATATTTGAAATCATGGATGATGATAAAGCAATTCTCCCAAAGTTAGAGTTTATCAAACGAAGCTCAGAAAGAAGGGAAGCAACCATTGCGAAGTTGATAACCACCTCTCTTTTTTGAATCACAAAACTGGATTTGACAGTTTCAATGTCAACAAAATTAATCAAGGCTACACCAAAAATGGTGGTGAGAATCGAAGGTAAAACCACAGAACAAACCCCAATTCCAAATGCTTTCTTGTCAATGTTCTTCAAAATCGAGATATCTGTTTGCAGTCCAACCAGAAAGAGGTAAAAGATAAGACCAAGTCCAGAAACCACATCTAGAAAAATGAGTCCCCTCACTGGAAAAACATCTTTAAGTTTGTCCAAGTATCCCAGCCCCGAAGCACCTAGAACTAAACCACCCTGATAAGAAAAACAAAAACCACAACAAACGAATAAGAAACACAACATAACACACATATTAGATAATATGCAGTTCGATAAAAATGTTGAAGAATTCTGATCTTTCTTATGTGGGACAAGGTTAGTATCTTCAACATGTCCTTTAAAGATAGTGTCACATTGGGAACACAATCTTGAATTAAATCTAAATTTGTAAATTGAACTATTGCTTGGGTTGGATGGTTTCTACCTATTTGGATGGGTCAGAATTTGGAGACCAAATACTCATATGGAGCTCTGATTTCATATTTGATAAAGTCATGTTTCATCTTAAAACCAATTGGTAAGGAAAGAAGTAACTCACATATATCTTAAAGATGTTGAAAACAATTCACCTTTCCAATATGGGACAAGGTACACCTCCAACATGTCTTTTCAATATAGTGCTACATTGGAACACCGTCTTGAATCAAATCTAAATTTGTAGATTGAATTACCAACTAAGGATTACTTGCCATGATCAAATCCGAATTTGTGGATTAAATAACTGGTTAGGTTCTTACCCACTTGGGTTTAGTCTGAATTACCTGTTTAAATTTATCGGTTTGAGTTGGAACCAAATTTATGAATCAAATACCAGGTCATATATTTTATAAACATGTTCAAGACTTCTCACATTTCCAATGTAGGATAGGATGAGTATCTCCAATAAAACGATATAATTTCGAATTAAGGGTTGAAATCAAAAGGGTCATTACCAAAATTTGCGAGACGATGAGAGGTTGACCGAGGGGCTTGAGTAGGCGAGAGAATAAGCTAATAGTTCCAGAGCAGATTCCAAGCTGCAGGAAAAGAAGAGGAACGGAGAAATTCAAAGGGTTTGCTCCAGTGAAAATGCTGGGGGCATGAATTCGATTGGCATGTATACAGATTGTGGACAAGTTCTTGAGAGCGACAAGATCGCCAGGTTCCATTACAATCGAACCCATTTTCAAAGATTTCGAAACTGGATTAGTGGAAAGCTCAAATGGGAATGGGTGAAAAATGTGAAGAGATGAAGAAGAAGGGCATTGAGTTTTATTGGTTTGAATATGCTAAAAGGGAAGTTCAAATTTGGAAGAAACTTCAACTTGTAAGTTGTATTATGTATTATCTGGTTTACAACCAAAATCCCCTCACCTACTTTCCTTTTTTTTTTGTCACATCTATTTTTATTTTTTCCAAAAAAAATTCTAAATGAATTTTTCTAAATGAGTAAATTTTGGCTACAGCCTGGTTTTCCCTTTATACATGTTGCCCCAGGTCTCTTTTTTAAAGGGTTTTTTTTTTTTTTTTAGTTTCTTATTCTTTTTCTTTATTAGATTTTATTTCATTTAAGAAATATGTTAAAATATCATTTTTGTCTCTAAAGTTTGAGTTTTGTTTTATTTTGGTCCATGAACTCTCTGGTGTCCAATTTTAATCTCTAGACTTTCAAGTTTGTTTCATTTTTTTCCCTAAACTTTCAAAAAAATTTAATTAGCCTCTATATTAAATTTGAAGTTAATACTTATGGACATTGGTTCAACAATATTAATAATATTAATACAAACAAAGACAAAATGTTAACTTATTTTTAAATTTATTGCAAAATATGGTAATTTTAAGGAAAAAATAATATAAATTTTCCAACAAAGACCCTCTTTTTTTTGTTATTTTAAAGTTTATGGACTAAAATTGAATATTTGAAAGTATGGTATCACAATGGAACAAATTTGAACGTCAAAAGACTAAAATTGAAAGTTTGAAAGTCCATGAATTTTGAAGGTTGTTTCATTTTTGTCCATTTTTTACCTCTCGTGTCTCCATTCTTTCGATGTCTTTGATGTCTGACCTAGAGAAGGGCTTGATTACTCAAAATTTAGTGGAGCAAAGTTTCGATTTCTCAGTTTTAAAAAAAAAACCAATATTATTTATTTTCAACCAATCAATTAAAATGTGAAAGATTAAAATAAAAATGTTTCATAAAAATATTTTTCGCCAATTCTTTTTGAGTTTTCTTATTTATACACGAACCAATGGATGGATTTGAGAGGTAGTGACAAAGAAATACTCAAAGCAATAAAGGGGGAAATAAATTAGACCTTGGAATGAAGAGCTCGAGGTAAACACAAGTAGTTTTGATGTTGAGTTATTTCATTCATGTATATTATATTTATCCTTATTGTATCAACATGCTAATATGTTATGGAATTATAGTTAATTGCACTTAGGTGTAAAAGGAAAAATTGAGAGTCGAAGAAACCAAACAAAACCAAACCGATCCAATGGATTTCGGTTTTTTAGAAAACTATTGGGTCATTTGGTTTGATATTTTAGAAAATTAAAATATATTAGTTCGTTTCGGTTCTTGTGGAAGAACCGATACAAAATTAGACCGAATTGAATATATAAATACTAAAGAGTAAATAAATATATTAGTATTTATTGATGGAAGAACAAATTTATAGTAAAATGTGAAGCAAAAACATTATAAATATTATGTTAATTATGAAAATTTTATGTTTTTGGTTAGTGAAATAAAAATCCTTAAAATCAAATTATTTATCAAATTGAAAACAAGTCAAAAAATTGAAAATAAGTCAAACTCCCAAACCAAACCGAACTAGCAGCTTAGCTTTGTCCTTTATCCTTTATTGGACATCAGTGTGGACCCAATTGTTGAATAATCGATGATATTGATTCGGTTGTCGGTTAAACACAAAATCGACAAAAATTAAACTGAAATCACCCCTAATTGCACTAGTCTCCCTGTTCGAGTTGGCCGCCTCAATTTAGCTCTTAATTGGTTTATGTACTTCTAGTCATCTTTTATTACTTGGATTTTGCAGGTTATAACCTTTATGCAAGTAATTTCCCAACATACGACAGTTTTTTCCTTAACTTGGCACTAATGTTCGATTGACCTTCAATTTGTTTCGTTTGGACTACATTTCGACATAATTTTCACTGGCTTTCAACCAAACCAAACCAAGTAAAATTCTAACTTAAATCATTATGACCAGTGTTTAAAAAAGCACTAAGGCGCACTAAGGCGCAATGCCACTTTGGAGCTTGAGGCGCAAGACGCAAAAAGACACGAACTTTTTTTCAAGGTGCACCATGAATAGATAAAACAAAAATCATAAATACACGTGTATATATATACACAAATATACACAAAACATATATATTAATCTCTTTCCATATAGATTTTTTTTAATGTCATCATCCTTTAAAACCATGAAATATTAAAATTTTAATCTCATATAAAAACTAAACTCCTAAAGATCAAATTAATGATCGCTAAATACATATTCATCTCTATTATCTCCTTCATTGGCAATAATTAGAGAGAACAGATAAGCGAATTGTCGACTAAGTTTTTTTTTTTTTTTTTTTTAATAAAACTCTAAAGTAATTGTTGATTGAATTTGAAATTCAGAAAATAAATAGAGAAAAACAAGTAAAACATTACGGATTTACTTAGATTTTAGACAAACAAAAAAGTCCACAAGGCGCTCGACTTGCGTGCCTGAGGGCTTACGTCAACATTGAGCTAGAGTTTTTTTTAGCCTGAGGCACGCCTTTTCGGTCTTTTTAAAACACTAATTATGACGAGTGAACGAAAAAAAATATTAATTATATTACGAAACTAACGAGGAAAAGCTTTAAAAGCATGTATTTAAATCAATGAAAGTCAAATTGACCAACAATAGGTGATGCTATACATACAAGTTAATACATGGATTTGTGGTTTTGAGTGGGGAATATACATCTGTTGAGAAGCTAAAAGGAAAAGGGGCTAGAGAGGTACCCAAAAATAGCCTCTTCTGCTCCAAGTCAAGAAAGTTAGTAAATGGAAGGAGGAGAGAATCAAAACTCTTATGACTAGCTATAGCTAATCTTCAATTAAGAATACATGGAAATGTTAGTTTCTGGATAAAATTGTGAGTCATCACCACCCACTTTTGTGTGTTGTTGCACAACTAAGATTGTGGCATTACCCAAGAAATCGGAAGAGGCCAATACCTCCCCGATCGCCCCAAGCTCTGTAGTCTCATTCGAAAGCAGCAAGCCTTGAACTAGTGGCGAACACGGGCTATGTCGTCTTCCAACTATAACAAGATCAAAATTGTTCCCCATTGAACGAAGTACAGCGACTGTTCCAGTGCCATCCATCGCCACCTCTTCTCTGAACCTCACTCTGTCGTTGACTTCCGTGGTTAGTCGAAACTCAGCAACTACCTCGTTGTCGAGCATTTTCTCTGTAGCTTTGTCACTTGGAACGACCTTGTTCTCTAGAAGTCGAATTATGGATAAGTTGATATTGGGATGACTAGCCATTCTTGCCGCAATGGAAAGTGTTTCACGGTCGTCTGGTCCACCTATGAAGAGTGCAGCTACTTGAAAAGAATGCAAATTGTTTGCAATAGATTTTGGGACCTTTAAAATTCCCCGTTCGACAACGAGGGCAACTGAACAAGGTGCCATGTCAAGGATATTATGGTTAACCATTCTCATTTTAGATTTCGACAATGACATCACACCGTTGGAGTGAAATCTCTTGTGGAAAGGAACAAGAATCAAAGAACTCTTTTTGTCGAGCGCAAGCGAACAAACATCATCATGCATAGTTGCAGGAGGCGAGATAGCAGTGAAGGGATGAATTGCAACAATTTCACGGTTGCTCTGTCCAAAATATTTGAAGGCATTAACAATATGTGCAGAAGGGCAAGACTTCGAAGTCCGCTTCTTAAGCTTGTGATAAATGAGTTGTGGGTTAGCACGGCCAAGAAGGTCGACAAGATGAAGCATGTATACAATAAGATGGCTCCGTCTTGTCGGATACAAGGCCTCAAGAAGGTTAATAGCACTCGGAACATCTTCTTGGTCGTCAATGCAAACTAATACACAAAGATCGATCTCCAATCTCGAATTCATGATTGATCTTTTCTTGTGAACTATATACCTTGTTGAAGGATCAGAGAGATATCTTATAAGAGGAGTGATAAACGCAACCAAAACCATAACATATATGCACATAACCGTAAATGCTTGATCGCATAAGATCTGCACGAAGTTAGGAAACAACAAGGCAGTAAGCTTGCGAAAAATGACCAAAGACAAATTGGATAATGATGACAAAAAAAAACAAAGTTCCTACCTTGTTGCTTCTCCCCATTTTAAACATTCCAAGCTCGAGAGCACCTTGACTATTTATGACGAGGCCGATCAATATGGCGTCTCTCATAGGTAGTTTGTAGGTTATCGAAACCAAAAACGCACCCACAAACTTCCCCAATGCACTGACCAAGATAATTAATGAGATGCACAAAAAATTTATGAGTTTTATGGAATAGATATTGAGAACCAAGCCTATTTTGAGAAAGAAAACGGGCATGAAAACCCAGGAGGTGATAAGTCCAAGCTTCTCCAATAATGAAGATCCAATGGGAGATCCTGAAGGTAATGCTATCCCAAGTAAAAAAGGGCCACTATAGATATGCATACCAGAGGCCTGGCTGCAGAAGGCGACAACCAACAATGCTAAAAGCAACGTAATTACGTAGCCCTCCTTCAATGGATGCCCCACTGGGTTCCTCTTTATCATCCACAAGGCGACGAGTCGAATAGCGTAAATAAGGACAGCCATAACTAGAATAGCGCAAACTTCCGTGAAGATTCTATATCTGGCCTCACTTTCTGTGTTTATCATAATTCCTAGTTTCACATATGTGAAGCTGAGAAAATTGGAAACCATGGAAGATGACAAAGCAATTCTCCCAAAATTTGAGTTGATTAAATTGAGCTCAGATAGAAGAGCAGCAACCATTGCAAAGTTGATAACCGTCTCTCCTTTTCCAATCGAAAAAATGGTTTTGAAAGTGTCTATGTCAACAAAACTAATCAAGGATATACCGTAAATGGTGGTGAGAACCGAAGAACAAACCACGGAACAAACTCCGATTCCAAATGCTCTCCTGTCGATGTTCTTCAAAATTGAGATATCCGTTTGCAGTCCAACCAGAAATAGGTAAAATATCATCCCAAGCCCAGAAATCACATCCAGAAAAATTAGTCCCCTGACTGGAAAAATAACCTCTTTAAGTTTGTCCATGTATCCCAGCCCGGAAGAACCTAAAACTATACCACCCTGATAAGAAAATCACAACAAACGAATAAGAAACACAACGAATAAGAAACACAGCATATACGTAGCGAGGTTTCATTTTCTCGCTACCATCTCAAAATCAATCAATAGTGAGAAGAGTAGCTTATATATATTATAAAGATGTTGAAAGCTCTTCACCTTTTCAACATAGGACAAGGTAAATATCTCCAGCACGTCCCTCGAGCTAGTGTCATTGAGAATATTATCTTGGATTGAATCCAAAGTAAGACTAACCTCTTGGGTTGGATCCAAATTTGTGGATCAAATAACGCTTAGGGTGTGGTTGGGCCACCAAGAATGGAGAGGGAGAATGAGAACGGAAATGATTCCTAGTGTTTGGGCCACCGAGAATCATTCCCCCATAATCACAATTTCTCGCAATCAACTTTTTATTCTCTCTCTAGCTACTTTCTATTCTTACCATAACAACTTTTTATTCTCTCAATAACTATTTTTCCTTCACACCATACTCATTATTTTATTTTTTCATTATCATTCCCTTCACCCCAAACACAACTAATCATCTCTCCATAATCATTTATTTCACCCCAAACACAAATAATCATTCTCTCCATAATCATTTCTTTTCTTATTTTCCTCCTAATTTTCATTCCTCTCTTAATCATTCTCCTTCTCCCAAACACACCCTCAATTTTTTACCTGTTTAGATTGGATCAAAATTTAGAGACCAAATACCCACACTGAGCTTTAATATCATATTAGATCACGGAAGTTTTATACCAAAATCAATTGACAGTAAAAAGAGTAGTTCATTATCTTAAAACAATGTTAAAAACTCCTCACTTTTCATAAGTGAGACAAAGTAAGTATCTCCAACACAATACGCATAGGCAGATCGTCTAAGTGATTAGAGGGGTCATGGCCAAAATTTTGAACATGATGCATTTTACCTCTAACATTACATATACTCTTGTTGTACATGGCCTGCTAAATTGTTTTAATATCCTTTTATAAACAAAGCTCTCTACAACAAAGTGAGTATCTCTCCAACACAAGAATGTAATTTTCGAATCAAGAGTCGAAATTCAAATGGGTGATTACCAAAATTTGCGAGACGATCAAGGGCTGACCAAGGGGCTTGAGAAGGCGAGACAACAAGCTGATAGTTCCAGCGCAGATTCCGAGCTGCAAGAGAAGAAGAGGAACAGAGAAATCCAACGGGTTTGCTCCGACGAAAATGCTGAAGCCGTTGATTCGATCGGGGTGCATACAGATTTGAGACAAGTTCTTGAAAGCAACCATGTCGCCGGGTTCCAATACAATCGAACCCATTTTGGAAGCTGATGAGTAGTGATCGAAAAAAAAAGCCCTTTAAACTTCAAACTTCGGAAGAGAGGAAGAGTTTTGAATCTGGGTTGTTGAAGAAACGTCAAATTGAACTGTAAGAGCTTCAGAGAAACAGAGAGATTAAATCAAAAATGGAGATTCAAAATGGGAATGGAAGAAACATGTGAAGAGATGAAGAACAAGAACTAGAGCATTTAGTTTTGAGGGAAATTCAAATCTGTTATCTGGTTTTATAACCAAAAATCTATTTTTATTTGTAATTAAGTGTTAACAAATGAGTCAAACTTAGGGTGGTTTTTTCTCTCATATATGGGTTGTAAACTCACCTGTTTTTGTTTTTGTTTTTGTTTTTGTTTTTGTTTTTG
>JBBMEG010000021.1:11023270-11077376 GCA_037832605.1 Cyclanthera cordifolia | reverse complement strand
TATATATATAAAAAAGTAATTTATTAACCAATTCAAATGTTGAATTGTGTTTACACATTGATATATGAATTTAGAGTTTGAATTAATAAATAAATAAATGAATTATAAGAAATAAAATTGGATGAATAAAATAAAATTAAAGGTTTTGAATTAATAAATAAATGAATTGTAAGAAATAAAATTGGATGAACAAAAGAAAATTAAAGTTTGTTTGTTTTTTTTTTCCCTCTTATTATGTGTATGGAGAATAGTGTGTTTTAGTTTGAAAATTGAAAGGAAATAATTCAAGAGGACTTGAGCAGTAATTTTTCGGAACCGTCGTTGTGTTGTTGACGGCGAGAAGCGGTTAAAAAGTTTCTTACTCCGCCGGATTTACCGCGTTTTGATACATTCCTTATGCCTTTTCCTGCTCGCTCCTTTTTCACCATTTCACTCTCTAATCCCTGTCGATTAAATTATTTTAAATAATTAAAATTTTGAGTTTTAGTAATAATTTTTTAATGCAATTATTTGTAAAGAAATTATAGTTAATAATTGGTTTGGATGATATTTTATTGTGATTAAAGACAATAATTTGTTTAAATGTAATTAAAATGAGTGGTTATTTTAAAAGATTAAAAATTAATGATTGTTTTGAGTGATTTGAAATAATTGATTAAAAATAAGTTATTAGAAACGAATAATATTGGATTTATAAATAATATTATATTTATAAATCAGTTTGCTTTTCATCATTTAAATTAATAAATTTCAAGTTGAATTTCATAATTTTTCGCTACTCATGAAAAATTATCTATTATTAGTTTGTGTACTTATAAATATTCAATTTAGAATATGTATTTTAAGAAGTTTAGAATTAGTCTTTACACATTAATAATATTTAATTTATAAATAATATTTAATTTATAAATATGTATTTAAAATATTACTGTATTTACAATTTAATATGTATTAATAAAATATAGTACAATAATAATAATAATACATATTTATAAAAAAATAATAATATATTTATATAATACTGTATTTATAAATACACATTAATAATATATATTTTTTATTATAAATACGTATTTAATTATATTATTGTATTTAAATATAAAAAACACAATATAATATTATAATGTAAGGATCTTTCCGTCATTTCATATACATACAAGATATAAAGAATTTTAAGAAATTCTCCTTAAAAATTCATTTTGTATGTATATAAAATGACGGAAGTTTCCTTACATTAATAATTA
Organism: Cyclanthera cordifolia; assembly: GCA_037832605.1. Lineage (NCBI taxonomy): Eukaryota > Viridiplantae > Streptophyta > Magnoliopsida > Cucurbitales > Cucurbitaceae > Cyclanthera > Cyclanthera cordifolia. Next base: position 11,076,132 of record JBBMEG010000021.1, on the reverse strand, counting down.
GTTTTGCTAATTTTTCTGAAAATTGATAGATTTGCAGTATTTTATTGTAAATGACATATTCTTGAAAAAAAAATTTATTTAAAATTTAGTCCTTATACTTTGATAAAATCTAAAAAATAGTTTATATCATTTATAATTGTTGATGAATAAAATACGTAACAGTTATTTGTTTTGTTTTAATAACGAGTGTTTGAGATAAGTGATTAATTAAAAAATAATTAAAAATAATTAATAGATCCGTGTGTGTGTGTTTTTTTTTATTATTATTTTATTTTATTTTAATATAAATGTAAATTGACAAGCTGAAATGGAAATTACCTTCTCCTTTTCTGGATGTTGTGTTCGTTCACTTGGCCACTTGCAATATTCTTCACAACAATCTGTGTGTGAATAAAATCATTACTTTAAATTGAATGAAACACAAAGATTATATTATACACAAAATTCAATTTTATGTCTAAAAATTCGTTTAAAATCAAAATTAAACAAAATAAACACAATTCTAAAAGTCAAGAAATTAAATTAATTCGTGATAATTAACCAAAACTATAAAACATGATCGAAGAAGTTAAATTCTACCTTCGCTTTTAAAACTTCTCGATTCTAAGTCAGAGTCAATACAATACTCTCTAAAACTCGGCGACCCTCCTTGACAAATCCCACGACCATTTTTTTCATTCTCATCATCGCTGCCACTACAACGGTCGTCTTCGAACTTTGCTTCTCCTCCTTCTCGCTTCACATTCACCTTCATCTTCGTCTTTTCCTCGTGGCCTTTTCGGGGCTGCCCTTCGAGCGTATGACAACCATTATTATGATTATTAGTGGGTCGTTGTTCAACCAAATTATTAGACTTGGATTCGCCCGTGAAGCAATTGAAGGAGGCGAACTTGTTGGAGGATGTAGCCTTTACTTCAACTACCTCCTTCGGGTCGAATTTCGAGATACCACAACCCATCGAGAGGAGTCGAAGAAAGTGTCGGGGAATGGATTAGGGTTTTTGATCGGATCGAATTTGGCCATCGAGTTCTAACATAGGAAACCAAGTGGGAAATTCAATTCCCAACACACACACACGGCTAGCTTAAGGGCTAAAAATGGAGGTTTCCAAAATGAAAGATTAAAAAGCTACCTCTAATTTCCAATTGCTATGCATGAATTTCTCTCAATTTTACCGTTGTGAAAGTTAGTTATAACCGTTGGAAAAAAAAAGAAAAAAGAAAAATAGTGTTGAACCTAAGGATGGAAAAGAAAAAGAAACCATAACCCATTTGACCATAATAGATTTTCTTTTATTTTTTAAGATTAATTCTCACGCTTAATAATTCCTCACATTAATTTATATATACTTAATAATCAATGAACTAAAAATTATATATATATATAGAGAAAGAGTTGAGATACGTCTTGAATGGTAATATTATACGATTACTTAGTTGAAATCTCGCTGACTGAAAAATAATTGTTTAAAACTTAAAATCTATAATTAATTGATTAGATTATAATTGATCATTTTATTAATTGAATTTCGAGTTTATTAATTAGTTTTATTGTACTCTAACAACCTACCAAAACCCTTCTCTCTCTTTTTTAATCTAAATAGAAAAGATACATATCAATATAATTTTTAGAATTGAACACTATACAACAATATTAAAAATTATTATCGTCGACATTGTATACGTTCACATATCTACATACTATGAGGTTTTGATTTGATGTTTTTCTTAGAACAAATAAAAGTGATTGAGATCGATTTAAAGATCAACAAATTAGTGGTCAATTATACGAGACAAGTTGTAAAGTTTTCAAGACAAATCCATCCTCAATAACAAACTGCAAATTCAACCTTAAGAATAAGCTGCAAAACCTCTTGAAACATGTTCAACAACATGAACAAGCTACAAAGCCATCGAAGTAATTATATACGAGATATAAAGAGAATTAGGGGAACGAATTCGAAATTGCACTCCACATTGGCACACCTGTTCGAATCAATACAAATATACATCTATAGTTTTCTCGTGTCTCGCATTTATCACATCTGTAAACAATCACACCGTTGATGCAAGTTTCCAACAACAAGATCTACATGCAACACGACTATTCGAATCTATTACAAGAAAATCAACGATTCAAACAATATTATACATTCTGTAATGATTCGTCCCTGATCATCAAGTTATAAATCTATGTTTTAACTTTTGATGATACGTTAGTTTAATTGTTTGTTGATAAGGGTCGAAATCTCAGTCAATATTGAAATATTTAAAAAATAACCCGTAAAAAAAAAAATTCCATTATTAAAATAAGAATGCTAAAATTGATTATTTAATTAATTATTTATTTATTTTTATTATTATTATTTTCGTTGATCTTGGGCATCTTGATTTCTTGTTCCCTTCGTGATCGTGTACCAATCTCTCTCACGTTGCCAACGCTCAGCGGGCCCTTCTCTTCCAAAATCTGACGATCTCTTTTCAATCTCTCTGGTTTGTGCTCTCGCCCATCGCTACTCGTTTTGCTCTTCTCTTTCTCTCTCTCTCTCTCTCTCTCTCTCTCCCGGTACGTAGTCTCTGATTCATCTCTCTCAATCTAACTCTTTCTCACAGCAGCAAACGGTTTCGTTTTCTATCCAGTCTCACTCGGAATTCGTAGGGCTTTGATCGCATCGATTGGATCTTATCCAATTTGATTCTAGACACCGGAAAGATGAATGACGCAGATGTTTCCAAGCAGATCCAGCAGATGGTGAGATTCATCCGCCAGGAAGCTGAGGAAAAGGCCAACGAGATCTCCGTCTCCGCTGAAGAAGTATGTTTGGCATTTTTGTTTTCGACGATTTTTCTTTGATTTCTACTCGTTTTCGCTTCTAGATGCCCCAATTTTACTTTGAAATTGTCGCGATTGATTATCAATACAAAAAAAAAAAGGAAAAAAGAAAACAAAAAGAAGCCTAGTTCTCGGCGTTGTTCTATGTCCGGTTTTGTATGTGTTGAGTAATTCAAGGTTTCGTTTATGGTGTACATGTGTTTACATTGACTATTGAACGGAACGAATGGATTTTGTTCTCTTTTTTCCTCTTGCAGGAATTCAATATTGAGAAGCTGCAGCTGGTTGAGGCAGAGAAGAAGAAAATCAGGCAAGAGTACGAGAAGAAGGAGAAGCAAGTTGAAATTCGGAAGAAGATGTAATTATTTCGAACCTTTTCCTCAAAATTCGTTTATTGCAGTTTCATTATTCATGTTTCTTAGTGGCTTGGTTTGCTATGGTGTACAATTTTCAATTGCTGGAATGATCTTTCTCCCTATACTTTTCATTCTGTTTTTTTTTTAATATTAATAATTTATAAATATTTTAGTTGCTGAATTAGATCTTTGTGTAATTGATGTTTTGTTCCAGCGAGTACTCCATGCAGCTCAATGCTTCTCGGATCAAAGTTCTGCAAGCACAGGATGATGTTGTGAATTCTATGAAAGACGCAGCATCAAAGGAACTTCTGAATATAAGCGGAAACGAACATGTCTACAAAAATCTTTTGAAGGATCTTATCGTTCAGGTTAATAAATTTCAAACCTCTTCAATTATTGATTAGTTGATTTAGTTAAATTTAAGTCTTAAAGTTTGCTCCGTGTGATTGTTTTCTGGTTCTTCTAGTTGTCTGTTTATTACATTTTAGAGATCATTCCGACTTGCTATAGCAACTCATTCTGTTATTTATTAGGTTATAACTTTAAGTTCTAAAAAGAAATTCTACACAGGAGATTTGTGCTAGATAGTAAATAACTTAATCCAAAACAAATTCTGTTTCGCACAACTACGGCTGCACATAAATGTTCATCTGTAAGGCTTCAAAAAAAAAAATTTTGTTTGAAGAAGGCGTCAATCTGAAATGCATATTCTTCCTGGTAGATGATGACGATGATGATTGAGTTTTCTTTTTTCCATCTCTTTGTTGATGGTTTCTGTTTAGAATTTGTGGTATAAATATGCTGACTGATATACTAGTTGTGTTATGCACTACCTCAAGTTTGTTTCTTATTTTTTAGAGCTTGCTTCGACTGAAAGAGCCAGCTGTTTTGTTGCGATGCCGCAAACATGACCTCCATTTGGTGGAGTCAGTGCTGGGTTCAGCAGCATTTGAATATGCAGAGAAAGCAAAAGTTCATGAGCCAGAGATCATTGTTGACCATGTCCATCTTCCACCTGGTCCAAGTCATCACCATCATCACGGTCTTTTCTGGTAATCCTTCTTTTTAATTCTTATAAGATTTGAATTGTTACTCTGAAAACTTTTTCAGTTATTGGTGTCTTTCTAGCGGTTATTTTTTATTTTCATCATTGGAATGTGTTAGACGTCATGTATTACATAGGGTTTTCATGTGTTACGTGTTTTTTTGACAACCAAATTTAGTAGAGTCAGCTGTTGTTTCATGAGATCAGTCAAGTTGTCGCAATCTTGTTTAGACACTCATGTATATAGAAAGAAAAAAGAAATTATGTGTTAGATTGCAAGTTCACTTTTGCATACTTTTCCTGCCATGCATCTTATATGTCAAGGTGATAACTAATTACTCCTGCATTTTAGTGCAATTTGCTGATTGTGCCCTTCTCTATATACAATACTTTTAGACAGCCCATGGTTTCATTTCCAAATCTGTGAATTACACCATTCTAATAACGTTTTCCGTTATTTTGATAAAGATGGTTGTTTCCTATCCTATTATTTTTTACTTTAGATGATGCACATCATATATTCTACGTACACACATGTTTCTTTATTTGATTAAAAAATAACAATCTTACTTTACAGTAAGATTCAGTTTTGTAGATTTTGCAAACTACAGTACTGTTTAATATAAATTATCAAAATACAAGGATAAAACATGTGAAAGTCAACAGGAATTTGAGGAATATAATTTGCAATTTTCCTATGTAAATTGTATAGAAGCCGTGTCTTGTTGTAACGTTATTGCCTTTTGGTACATAGCCTATTTTCTTTGAAAAGTCATGCAAATATCTATAAACACTTATATTTAGTTTTTATCATTCAGCTCTGGAGGTGTAGTATTGGCATCTCGAGATGGAAAGATCGTCTGTGAGAACACCCTTGATGCTCGGTTGGATGTTGTGTTCCGTAAAAAGCTTCCGGAGGTACTTTCTATTATCAACTATACCCTACTGTCTCATACCATCCATCAATAAAATTGTTTCTTATCAAAAAAAAAAAAAAAAAAAAAAAAACTACACCCTACTGTCTATTATTGGTTGCCTAATTTACATTACCAAATACTAGTGGGTATCTGAAAAACTCAATGTCATGCATCACCTTTTAAAGAGGAAAACTGATCTTCATTGATATGACTTTTTTTTTATATTTTGTTTGACGACATGGTGTAAACCTAATATTTACCGGGCAGCACTCTGCAATTTAATGTTGATTTTTATAATTAAATTTATTCCAACCCATCAGCTTAAGATTTTTGGTTGATTGGTGATTTAACATAATTCAACATTTACCATGTTGTTTCTTGGTCTCTTTTATAAAATGTTCACTGCTTTCGGTTGAAGTATTGAGTCTATACAATTTGTATCACCATTCCACAATTTTGATGAATCTTTCACTGTAACAGCACTTATTTAAAGGATAGAGAAAAAAAGTTAGACCGGCTTTTATTATTTTGGCTGCTGCATTGTTAACTACATCTGTAGACTCTTCTATACGTTATTACTTTACAGATTGGCCCATTCAAATTCCCCAGGATGCATGATATTATCTTTTGGTTATTAAGTCTAACTCGATAACAAAGAAGGTTTTGATGATCCAAAAAATTATGAGTTCAATCTACGTGGGTCATCTATCTAGAAAATAATTTTCTATGAGTTTAATTGACATCAAAATATTGTAAGGCTAAACGGTATGTTTCACGAGAATAGTTAAAGTTAAATTGGGCCTACATACTCGCAAATATGTAAAAAAAGAGCTTGCACTTAACTTTTTACCCTTCTTATATAAGATCCAACATGATTCCTTTACATTATATTGGCTTTGAAAGGCACATTTTTATGCTCCTCACTCTTTTTTTTTTGTTAACCTTTAGAAAGTTGCATATTCTTTATTCTGGGCTTTTTTATGTTTTAGATATAAAGTTACAAATACTTTATTTTTTGGGCTGTTTGCAATATATCTTTCTCATATCACCCTTTCACTAAGTGTAAATTTCTATATTGGCCATCTTGGCAATTCGTTTCGACAGTTACTTTGTTGCTCCACTTTTTCGTAATTTCTTCGGAGTACTTACAACTGCATTTCTTATCGCCAGATCCGAAAAAGCCTTTTCAGCCAAGTTGCTGCCTGATGGACTGCTTTCAACTCTATCTGTGGAATAATTTATGAGTCCACATTTGGTCTTTCGATGCGAATTATATGCTCGAACGTCGCTTATCAATAAGTATTGCATTCTTTTATTTTCTTTATCAAGTTTTGTTCATGGTTTGATTCGCAGCTCCACGGGGAGGTAGGTGCCCCCTATCGACTCGATAATATTTCTGGTATCAATAATATTCCAACTTGATATGATATTTATGTTTGGTTATTCAAGTTGGAATGACCTTTTAAACTGAGTATATTTTTTGCGTGCATATGATTAGACTACTGTCCTTATTTGATGTAATGTGACATTCTCTTCTAAAGGCAGTTGTTTCATTTTCAAATTATTTCACTTTTGTTCACTCTCGTAGATCCCTTTATAATTAAGATACAAGAATGATGGTATATCTAAATTTGATTTTTCTCTTATTATTAAACTACCGAGTTAGAAAATGGCTATAGTATTCTCATGGCTTGTTTACGGTTTAGATTGTATCAGCTTGTCTTACAGTTGAGCTTAATAATTTATTTGTTGGACAAAAGAATTGGTGAGAGCTAAAAATGTGATAAATTTACAGATAATTATAGCTTTTGAGAACTAAAAAGTGATCAATAAGCGAGCATAGTGTCACGGTCATACTTGTTCAGTGCGTGTTGCACATGTCCACATGCCCGTTCAACCCCGTTTCATCATGCTTTTATGGTATTTTGTTATTATTGTATGATAGGATAGTTTTCTTCATTTTATTTTAGGTGTTAACTCCTTGCCATTTTTATATGCAAGGGTGTCACATCAATTATAGTGTAAAATGTACTATAGAGGTATGACTTCTTGAAGCTTCATTTCTACCAAGTTATTATATGATGAATGCAAGCTAGTTGTATTGTCTCTTATTGCATGTTGTCATATAACTTTCAAAGACAAACCGTATTTATAAAACTCTCTTTCTCCATTTTTTGAAAATATTTTCACGATGTTCGTGATAGAGGTTGCACCTTTTGTGCCACCCGCTCTGTCATTTTGGTTCGATTGATTTGCTCGTCGGGTTAGAGCAAGTGCCGCACAGTCGTCATTCTGCTGCCTCAGAAGTGCGACTGTGACACATAACTTAGTTGATATTAGTGATGCATTAGCATCCACTCGATCAATGGTTCGAGTTTTCGTGGTACCCTCTATTTAGAGTGTGTTGTCCCCTCCTTCCAACTTGTATTAAAAAAAAAAATTGTCTAAATTTTTCGTGTATAGCAAAAAAAATATAATATAAAATAATTTTTATACATCAGGAAATTGGCTTAAAGTGGAATTCTTGAAACAATGAAAGAAATTTTCGGAAATTTAATTCATATATCTTCTCTTGATAACCTATGTTTCAGATATTATTTTTCATAGATATAATACATACAGTCCTGTAATTTATGGATTGAGTAAACGATAAACAACAAAGAATCGTAGCCATCAAAATGTGTAGAAAAATCTGAAATATCAACCATGATAATTTATGAGGATATGATGGGAATTTCTTTTGCGCTCTTATTCTTGAGCTATGCTACTTTGCCTGTCTACTTTTTGTAGGCTGATCTTCAAAGTATATATGCCCAACAAAAGACAAACCTTTTCTTATTTATCCGATTACCTAACGATTCTGTTAAAGCCCAGAAATACCCATTGAACATTAATAATTGAATATAGAAAACATACTCTTGAATCTATAAAATAATTATAAACATACTCAATTAAAAAGTGAGTATAATATAATTTGATATTAATAAATATTGTCACATATTTTTTTTATTATAAATTTTAATATCAAAACGTAACAATGATTATAATTATAAATATTTTAGAATTTATCTATATTATAATTATTTTGTTACAGTACATCTAGTAAAATAATTCTACAATATTGTTAGCTCACGATATTTATTGATGATCATAGAAGGATCACATGGATATTTATGGTAAAGAAAGGTTTGAAGTGTAACAACATTTCAAACATTTGAATCATATGTCTCATACTCGATTTTATTTGGGTTGAGTTATGATTTTCTTCATTGGCTTTGGTTGATTTTAGAGTTAACCAATTTTTGACTCGTTCAATCAAATCCAACCTGAACTAAGTAATATTTTGTACATATACATATATGTGTATATGTGAGAAGAGAAATTAATTAATAAATTAGGTTTTTATCATTTGATCATTAATAAAATATATAATCTAGGTTTAAGTATAATATAATCTATCTTTTATTGATATGTTTATTTATTTACAATAAAATATAGGGTTGGGTCGAGTTAGAATGAGTTACTCCAATGCATATGAATATTGAACGGCTTAGAGGATTAACCAACTCAAAACTTTGGATTGGCCATAAAAATCTCTCTAACCCAACCTAACTCAACCTGTACATTTACACCCCTAGATATTTATCTTAGCCATCCCATTCACTTCTACTAAGTAACCTACCATTTTATTTCTTCCCGTGATCTCCCCATAATTATTTAATTTTTTTGTTCATATTTTGTAGTACTATAAATATGTGTTGGAGATATTCACATTGTGGCAAATGTCCCACATTGAAAATGTGGGGATTCTTCCACATGTTTGAATATAGGGTGGGCTACTCGTATCATCAATTCTATTATCTCAATTCGTATCCTCAATTATTTTTCTTAGTTGTGAATATTTTTAATAGTAATAATAATAAATTTGTATAGATTTGTAATTAGTTTTCTAATTTGCCCTATTTAGGAAAAAAAGTTTTAAAATATTATTTGGAAATCTCAACGATGTTATTAGCCCATAATTACGGGCTACATAAATCAGGCCCAATTAGATAACAAGTACAAGCCCAGCCCATTAAGTTGAATAAACACCACTTATCGAACTTCGCGCCGCCATTTCTTCAATTGGAGCAAAGAAAACTTTCGCGCGCCTACGTCCATACTGCTACTTCTTAGAAGCTCAATCTTATTTCATTCTTTGATAATCTTTTCTTTGAATTCGAGTTTTTTCACTTCCAAATGCTCTGAAGACAACAATAGCCGGGAAGAAGGCTGTAACGATTATCATTCAATTAGACTAAAAGGCATTGCGTAATCGCAATCTCTACAGTTGGGCAATGCTTACTGAAAGGCATCTTCTAACTGATAATCGAAGTTTGCAATATTTTCATCCGTGGTTGTGTAGTTTGAAGATCAGGTAATCCATCGATCTTGGATTTTTCTTACAAGATTGTTCATACCCATAAGTTCCTTTCGTTATATGTAGCATTAATGAAAGTTGTGTTTGATTGTATGAGATACCTAAATCAAACTTGGACGTTGGTGTTGAACATAGAATGTTTGTGGTTTTCACTTTTGTTGCTAGATGGTAATTGAATTTCCATGAAGTCATTTAGAACTAGTTTAGTTCAAAACGTTGTTATAAGAAGCTCTCATGCTCCAAAATCATCCTTTAATGGCGATCATCTTATTGATGCCCATATTGTCAAGACTGGTTTCAATGCAAATACATGCCGCTCTAACTTCCAGGTCAATAGCTTTCTCCAGAGAGGAGATCTTTTCCACGCACATCAGGTATTTGATCAAATGCCTTGCAAGAACACCATCTCTCTGAACGTGATGATTTCTGGTTACCTTAAGTTTGGGAACTTACCTAAAGCTAGAGAGTTGTTTGATGGCATGGTGGAGCGTACGGCAGTGTCGTGGACAATTTTGATTGGTGGGTATTTGCAATCTAACCAATCTAAAGAAGCATGTAGGCTTTATGCTGATATGAGAAGGGGAGGAACAGAACCAGATTATGTGACTCTAGTAACTTTGTTATCTGGGTGTGGTCAGTTGGAAACTAAGAATGTGATTACTCAAATCCATACCCATGTCAATAAACTCGGATATGAGTACAACCTCATGGTTTGCAATTCATTAGTTGATGCTTATTGCAAAACCAATTGCTTATATTTAGCTAGCCAGCTCTTCGAGGAAATGATAAGCAAAGACACCGTGACCTTCAATGCATTAATGACAGGATACTCAAATGAGGGATTGAGTGAAGAAGCAGTAAAGATCTTTCTTGAGCTGCAGAGTAGCGGAATAAAGCCTTCAGAATTTACTTTTGCTGCTCTCCTATGTGCTGCTGTTGGTCTAGATGATACAAGTTTTGGACAACAAGTTCACGGACTTGTTCTCAAGACCAACTTCGTTTGGAATGTGTTTGTGGGAAATGCATTACTAGATTACTACTCAAAGCACGAACAAGGGGATGAAGCGAGGAAGCTTTTCAATGAGATGCCAGAGTTGGACGGAGTATCATATAATGTAGTCATCACATCCTATGCTTGGAATGGGAAATTCAAAGAATCTTTTGATCTTTTCAGGCAATTACAGTTTACAAGATTTGACAGGAGGCAATTCCCTTTTGCAACACTATTAAGCATAGCTACAAATAGTCTTAATTTGAGGATGGGTCGGCAAATTCATTGTCAGGCAATTGCAGTTGGAGCAAATTTTGAACCCGTCGTAGAAAATGCTTTGGTTGACATGTATGCCAAATGTGACAGAAATGAGGAAGCTCAGAAGATATTTGAAAATATAGCCTGCAAAAGTACAGTGCCATGGACTGCAATGATCTCAGCCTACGTTCAGAAGGGAATGCATGAAGAAGGAACAAAGGTATTTATTGACATGCGTAGAACTGGTGTGCCTGCTGATCAAGCAACCTTTGCTAGTACGCTAAGAGCATGCGCAAATTTGGCTTCAATTTGTTTGGGAAGGCAGCTGCATTCATTGCTAATTCGATCGGGGTTTATGTCCAATGTATACTCTGGAAGCGCATTGCTAGATACTTATGCAAAATGTGGTTGCATGACAGATGCGATAAAATCTTTTGGAGAGATGCCTGAGAGGAATTCGGTCTCGTGGAATGCATTAATATCAGCTTATGCACAGAATGGGAATGTTGAAGGCACACTAAATTCATTTCAGCAGATGATATGGTCAGGCTGTAAACCAGATTCTGTTAGCTTTCTCAGTGTCCTGTCAGCCTGCAGTCACTGTGGTTTTGTTGAAGAAGCTCTTCAGTACTTCAATTCCATGTCTAAAATCTATGAAGTTATTCCAAAGAGAGAACACTATACATCTATGGTTGATGTATTGTGTCGAAAAGGAAGATTTGATGAAGCTGAGAAGTTGATGGCCCACATGCCATTTGAGCCTGATGAGATTATGTGGTCATCAGTATTGAACTCATGCCGAATTCATAAGAATCATGAGTTGGCTAAGAAAGCTGCAGATTGGCTTTTTAATATGAAAGAGCTCCGAGATGCTGGCCCGTATATCAACATGTCTAATATTTATGCTGTAGCTGGTCAGTGGGATAATGTTGCAAAGGTCAAGAAGGCAATGAGGGACCGAGGGGTTAGAAAGGTTCCAGCCTATAGTTGGGTTGAAATCAAACATCAGACTCACGTATTCTCAGCAAATGATAAATCACATCCCCAGATGAAGAAGATTTTGCGGAAGATTGATGCATTGGCGAAGCAGATGGAGAATAAAGGATATAAGCCAGACACAACTTGTGCCCTTCACGATGTGGATGAGGATGTTAAGATTGAGTCTCTGAAATACCACAGTGAACGCTTAGCAATTGCGTTTGCTTTACTCAACACACAGGATGGGTCGCCGATAGTTGTAATGAAAAATTTGAGAGCTTGTACAGACTGTCATGCTGCAATCAAGGTGATCTCACAGATTGTTGGAAGGGAAATTACTGTTAGAGATTCAAGTAGGTTTCATCATTTTAAAGATGGCGTTTGCTCCTGTGGGGATTATTGGTGACCATTAAATCTCTAGATGTGCCGTAAAAGTTGTCGTCTAAACAATCAATTTACAGAGAATCATAGAGGTTCTTGTCTACAGAATTGTTAGTTTATGCTGTGTTCTCGAAAAGTTCCATTTAACTAGTGGACTTAAGTTTGTTGAACGATACTCTAAATCATTTATCCCCCGACTGATTCTTCATATAAGCTTTAGGCTTTGTTTCACTTTGCTAGCAAGTAGCAACTCTAGAAGGAAAAGCAACATAAGCTGTGTCGTTACTCCTTCCTCAAAAGCTTGTTCTGCTACATATTGTCAACAGCAAGGTACACTAGACGTGTGCATGATATAATTTCTAAATATAATTTTTTTCTTCTTGTTACTCTGTGACTGTTTTTGGTTGCCACAAATTTGTAAATGTATTATAAAAGTTACAATGACCTTCTTGCGAAGTTCTTTTCTTAGACAGGTGCTTTAGATTGGTTCAACATCTTTGATCTTTAATATGAACATACGGATGTAAGATGCATGCAAAATGAGAAAGTTTCATGGAAAACACTCTTGTATCATGAAATAAAAGGCAATTTTCCTTTCTCCATCCATGTCTTCTTGAGTAGCTGTCTCTTGGGATTCAGTTATTTTTGTATTTGAGGTACATAATACTTTGAAAAGTTTTATTTGTGCCGTTGAAACATATGAGACCTATAGCAAACTATTCTTTGTCCATAGTGCCTTAAATCAATTAGTTTGATGCATAAAAAAAAAAATATTGAAAACAATTACTATTCTTCATAGAATACCGAGTGCTTGACCAAACCAACTTAATATGTTTGCAATTTGAGGTATCTCCCTTTTTTTTTCTCCACTATATATATATATTTTTTTTTGAAATCAGGAAATTAAACCTTTGCTCCACTATACATGGGGTAACCACACCCGTCTCTAGGCCAGGCACGGGAGGTGTCTACAAATTAATGTCATAGATGAGTCTGGAATCTAGGACCTTGAAGCAACACACCTTCAAAGCCCAAGCTTTTGGGACTTTTTTTTCCTCCACAATTACCTACAGTTGATTATTGTGTTCACAGCTGAACTTGGTGTACATAGAGATCGGAGCATTTTGATTTGGAGTCTGGAAGGTTTAACATCCAATCATGTGAGGGTCATTGGAAATATATCCAGATTTATAAAGACCTGATTTATTCTACCATCAAAGTTATAGAGTTGGCATCAGGATGCACACTGGTGACTTAAAGGCTGTTATTCTCTTCTGTTGGCCTTATCACAAAAGGAGGCTAGGTGGCTGATGTCTAGAACTTATCTTTGGTATCTGGGAACATTCTCCTAGAAGATGCTTTATAGAACAAGAGATTGATGAATGGGCTAACCTTTCTCATCTTTCAGACCGGCGACACACAAGACCGTTGGTGGTGAATGTGGAACATGGAAAAAAGATAAATATCCCAAGAAAAGTTAAATTCTTCATTTGGGAATGAACTCACTATTGCCTTTACACCCAAGACAAGCTTCATCGTCGGCTCTCTTGGTTGAGCATCTCACCAAACTGCTGTATTTTGTGAAAAAATGTATAGGAGTCACAAAATCATTTAATCATCCTGTGTAAAGAGGCTTCCACCTTCTGGAACTCTATTTAACGTTTTTGGGTGGCAGATAGTTCTCCTTAACACTATATATGCGTAATCTTCGATTCTGAGCTTTCGTTTAGACCATTTGGACTTATCGCAGCTCTTGCATCTTCTCAGATGTGGATTGTGACTCACAATCTATTCTCTCTTTTGTAATCCTTTTGGAATGATATTTTTGTAATTTTGTATTATCAATGAAATGTTATCGATTATCGTTAACTTGGTGTAGTTGCGTGATTGTGCTGCATTGGACAATGGTATTGACCAATGACCATTTCCTTTTGTTAGTGTACAATATTTGGGTGCGAGGGGATTCATACTCATGTCTTTTGATCTTAAGCATTATGGTAACCATTTCATTTTACTCCATTGCTGTTACTTTTTCTATTACTTCTGCATCATGGCTTGTGAAGTACTTGGTTTTCTTTTGTGATAGGCCAGGATGCTTACTGTTTTAGAAAGAGTGTCCAATGAGTTATAGAAGTGGAAGAAAGTTCGGATCCCGATCGAAAGGATACAGTTTCCCTTTCTCCACTGGCGTTGTTCTATCTTGCCACTTGTTATATTTCAGCCTTCGAAGCTCTGTTGACGTGACTACATAATTGAGAAGATTGTGAGGTAGTTTCTTTCGTGAAGATCCTTTAATGCATTGAATGCTTGCTGTTCTCTTAGCGTGTCATCAGTAACATTGCTATGATGCCTAGAAAACAAATTATTAGTGGGATGTTTAGGAAAAGAGAACGAGAATGATTATGAGAATAACTAGAATTCGAAGGAGAATAGAAAAATATTAAAGAGAATGATTTTTGGAGAATTATTATTTATGGTTAGAAGGAAGATAATGATTATTTCTGTTTGGAGTGAAAAAAATGATTATGGAGAGAATGATTATTTGTGTTTGAGGTGAAATGAATGATTATGTGGAAAATAAAATAACGAGTATGGTTGTAGTGAAAAATAGTTATAAGGAGAATAAAAAATTGTCATGAAAAAAATAAAAAATATTTACGAGAAAAATAAAAAGTTGATTATGAAGAAACATGATTATGAGAATAATAAAAAATAGTTAATAGGAAAATAAAAAATTAATTTTGAAAAAAACATGATTATGGAAAGAATGATCACCAGTGGCACAAATATCAAGAATCATTTTCATGTTCATTTTCATTCTCCTCATTTCATCTTAGTGGCCCAAACATACCTTAGAGGTTTTCAACACAAGTCAACACTGTTTAGCTTAAAATCATCGAAGTATCTGCGGCAACCAACTGGTGGTTCATGGCTTAATGTCGTTATGCTATCTCTCGAAGCACGTGGATTAATATAGCTAAACACATCACATGAAAGTTGATTCCATCTTTAGATCAATCGAATAAGAAAACAAGGCCATTGTGTTATAAGATTTGGTGTTTACTTCTTTGAACTTTTTCTTGTGTCAGCGGTTCTTGCTGGTGCTCCTGCTTTGGATTTCAGACATACTCTATGAAAAGATTAATCCAAATTGAATAAAAAACACTATTTGTGATTTTCTGTTGATTGCGTAGTTAAGCTGCAACTTTGAAAAACCAATAATGTATCATTTGCTATATATATTATATTAAATTCTTTCTTTCATCCCATGTTTTAAGTGGCTAGTGAGGCTTAAGCGCTTCAAGGCAAAGACTAACTTTTAGTCTCGAGTCTTACGCCTTTGTCAGTTCATAAGAGGCTCACGCCTTTATGATATCGCATTGAGGCTTAAAATCGTTACGCCTCATAGAATAACTCTAAGAATGGTATTAACTTTTATTTGAGTTCGAATCATAATCATAGGAATAATTACTACTTTTACTACTTAGACTTTGTTCATGATATCATTTTCAAATATTGCTTTAGCCATCCATTTAGATTACATATTTTCTCTATTGAATTTATATGTTCATAATAGTTTTAAAGTCATCAATTTAATTTTGATCATTTGTTGGCTCATTTTTCTCTCGTCTCATTTCTGAGATATTTGTTGTATTCACTTATGTTTCGTTTATTCCAAAAAAACTCAATCCTATTAATGTTGATATGATGTTTTATGTATTTTTAGGTAAGTTTATCCATTCATGCTTACACAAATTTAAAATTTCTATCATGTTTTTAATTAAAATTGAGGTTTAAGCCTCATACCACTTGGAGACTTACACATGGCCTCTTGGAAGAAAAAGGCTCCAGGCTGCCTTTAGGACCTTTCTTTCAGCCTGTTGAAGATAATTTCCTTAAAAGTTGTGGCAAATGTCATTATTCAGTATGTATATATATGTGGCATAACACATGGAAAATAGCAGTCACTCTTGTACTTGCTAATTGAGTTTCTTGAATTGACATTGACAGGTCCTCATCAGTAGGGTTGCCACACCAGAACTTACAGGTTTTTTTTTTTCTTTCCCATCTTCATCTGTTTTCTTTATTATATTGGCGTGTACAATTTTACCATCGTTTTAATAGCCTCATTCTCTTTAAAGATTCTTAAATCTCTGCTGCAAGAAAACCAACTTTTGCTTCCTCAATTCAACTATTTTTTTTCTTTTAGACTTCCACTTTACTGTTCTGCTGCTTAGGGAATCTTGCGTCATTGTTTTGCTTCTCTCTGGCCATTTGGGGCAGGTTTGACTATGATAGATAAATTAGAGACTGATGAAAGTTAGTGGGCCAAACAATAGCAAGAGATCCCTTTATTTTTTCTTTTCAATCCTTCCCTCCTCACCAAACATACTTTTGGTGTGTAAATGATCCACCAAAGATTGGATTACAATGATTTTGTTAGTCACCTCATATATTTTAGATTGGTTAGACCGTCTATTTCCTTTATAAAGGCATGTTTGTTTATGACTGGAAGGAAAAGGAAGAGAAAGGAAAGTAAAGGAAAAGATAAATGAAAAAAAGTAAGAATAAATTAATGATTGATGTGATAGAAGTTGATAGGCCAAATAATCGAAAGAGATCCGTTCCCTTCCCAACTTTCTCATCACACCAAACTTACTCTAAATAAGTTTGGAGTGATGTGATGAGGAAAGGGAAGGAAATATATCTTTTTTATCTTTTGGTTGGCCCACTGGGTTTTCATTTTATTAGTGACTAATTTACTCTTACTTTTCTTCTTTTATCTCTTCGCTTCCCTTCCTGTCATAGTCAAACACGTCCCAAGTCTCTACCCATATCCAAAGAACATGTTAAAAAGGTAGGGTAAAATATTATTTTGGTCATTGAACTTTGACTTTTGTTTTATTTTGATTCTTTAACTTTCAAAAGTCTAATTTTAGTTCTTAAACTTTGATCTTTGTTCTGTTTCGATCTCCGAACTTTAAATAATAAAAAAAAAACTTATCATCTTCTTCTATAAAATTTTAAAATATATCTACATTTTGTCTGTGATTGTATTAAAATTATTATTATTATTAAAAATTGTGTTTTGGTAGATATTTGAGTATGTGGATATGTGTGTTTTCGTAGGTCTTCTACTTAGTAGACAAGAGGAATCTCATACCTCTAGCTCACCGCTAGAATGCGTTGTATTGCTCAAGGTTAGAATTTTATTTATTTATTTATTTATTTCTCCCCCCATTAATTAAAAAAAAAAACTATTATATTTTTTATTTTAAGACAAAACACTATTTTTTTAGGAGAAAAACACAAACCTAAATCTAATAATTTAAACTACTACGGCTGTTGAAGAAGACGAGGGAATCTCTCTTATAAAAAAAAAAAAAAAAAATCAAGAAATATGTAAACTCGAGATAGTCGTGGAGATTCGAGGATTTGCCAAAGATATTATTAAATTTATTAATGGGGAATCGAGTTCATTTGCCCACATGAAGGTTCCTCTCTCTTTGAACTCGATACCATATTATCACTTTGCCTACTCTAATGAATCTTAGAGTAATTATGAATGAATGATTTGAAATTTGAATTCTAATCAATTCGTTACTATCTAAATATTAATTCTAAACTCTCTTAAAAACTACCTCCACTTCATATTTTTTTTTAGTAATCATTACTTTTAAATACTTAAATTAATTCTGATTCTAAATATTTTAATTCTAAATACTCTTAAAATTTCAATCCAAACACCCCTCTGATCGCATTAAAAAGGTCGAAATTAAAAAAAAAAAAAAAAAAAAAGAAAAGGGTTGAGTAGAGTAGTAATAGACAAGTAGAGTTAAATTTGGCTCTCTCTCTCTCTTTCTTTTTCTTATGTTTGGTTAAAGAAATTGAAGTAAATCACTGCTGTTTTCTTCCTCATCCGTAGCGTTTGAAGAAACTTGAGTAACACCACTTGAACACGAACAACAATTCTCCTCTCTTTCCACCGCTTCTTGCTTTTTATTTCCCCTTCTTCTCTTCTGAAACAAACAGTACACAGCCCAATCCTCCACTTCCAACTGCTTTTTTTACAACAAAACCAAATAAAAACCCAACTCACTCAAATTTTGAATCAAATCTTTACTCTACACTTTTACGTTTCTAGTCCCTAAACTTTCAAGTTTGTTTCTTACAATCAAATATTTTATTTTAGTCTCTAAATTTTTAAAATAAATTAAATTTGGTAGTAGATTTTTTTTTTCTTTCTTTTGTTAAATTTTATTTAAAAATTAACCATAGTTCTTTATAAATTCAGTGACACAGAAATTTTATTGTTTCATGTTAATCCATTTCAACACCACTGCAGAGGTTTATTTGAGAGCAATAGTGTCTTCTATGTAAGGTTTGTGGATATTATTATTGTATCAATTTTAAAAAAGATCAACTTCAAATTTATTATAAGAATCAATTTAAAACTTTTTTTTTAATTTCGGGACTAAACTGATTTTTTTTTTTTTTTTTTGAAAGTCGAAGACTAAAATTGAATTTTTGAAAGTTTAGAGAATAAAATGAAAGGGGTATTTTAAAATGAAAGGGTATTTTAACGAAAGAATATAAGAAAAGGGTAGTTTAGTAATTTAGGGGGGTCCAAAAGTGAAAGTCCATGGTCAAAATTGTCAGTTTTGTACCTGTGTTGAGTTGGGAGTTGTAGCAGAGGCAGAGTGAGGGAGTGTGTACTCATGCATGACCCACTTAGTTGGTGAAGGTTTTGACTCGTGAAAAACCATAGAGTTCTTCAAACCAATCACAAGCTGGTTGTTCATCCCAACAATTTGCTTCTGTTTTCCAATACACTTCCAAATCCCACACCCAACACTTGTCCTCCTCTTCCTCTTCCTACTACTACTACTCTTCTTTTGTTTGGTAAAAAAGAATCTCTTTTCCTTCAAATCCCCTAAACATGTTAACAAACAACGAACATAGAAATAAACATAGAAATAAGAAAGAAAGAAAGCAATTAAGACACGTTTGGTTACGGTAGAAGAGATAAATGAAGAAAAGTAAAATCAATTAATGATTGATGCGATGAAAGTTAGTAAACCAAACAATGTGAAGAGATCTCTTCTCTTCTATTCCCACCACCTCAAACATATCTTTAAGTTTTTTTTTTCTTTTTTTATCCGATGACGGGGAGTTTGAGCTTCACCCACATATATATACTCGAGGAACCACTGATCCGTCGAGTTAAAAGAAAGGGAAATTTACAAAGCTAGTCAAATTTAAAAAAAAAAATAGGGGTGATTGGATTTGGAGGAGGGGAAGAGGAAAGGAAATGGAGAAATGAAATTTCATGTTTGTTTTTAATACATCACATCATCTTCCAACTCCTCATCAACCTCTCATCAACTCTTGTCTAACATTTCATCAAACTTTATATTAAATTTCTTATAAAAAAATATCTTCTCTCTTAAATAGAAATCCCAAAAAAAAAAAATCCAACCTTACGTCTCTAAAACACGAATTTTCGAACAAATGCTTTATATTTTCAATTTACTTAATTTCCTCCACCTCCTCTCCTCTCATCAATCTCAAAATCCAATCAACCCTAGTAAATTTAGTCAATGTGAGTATTAGGACGTATTTTCTTATGATATGATATAGTATTAATGACTATATATATATATATAGAGAGAGAGAGAGATTAAAAATAAAAGTATTAAGTACCAGGTAAGGCAGATGGATGAGTGAGGAAGACATCAAATTCAGGAATGAGAGAAGGAGGGAGAGGCAAATCAAAAACTTTGCTCTTCAAGTAATGTTCCAACAGCTCCTCATCTGTAGGCCAAAACCTATACCCAACAGGTAATCTCATCATCATCCTTTTCTCCATTTTCTCTCTCTCTCTCTCTCTCTCAATTAAATAAATGTTGAGATCAGATCATATATGAATATGGAGATAAAAACAACTCATCTGGGTTTTGTTTGGTTTTGTTTATAATATAAATAAGAATCTCAATTCTGTAGAGAGAGAGAGAGAAATGGAGGGTTTTCGAGAGGGAGAGAGAGAGAGTGTTTGGTTGCGTTTTATGGAAGGCAAGAAATTGCAAATCCTAGTCTGACTGGAATTTGGAATCACAAACTGCTCTCTCTCTCTCTCTCTTTTATGTAAATGTAATTTCCTTTTTTGACTTTTTGGGAACAGAGCTTTATGAGTTATTTTATTTTTTAGAAAGTATTTTCTTTCTTATTATTAGGTTAAAATAAAATTTTGGTCTCTAGACTCTTTTATCTATGACCTGGAACAAACTTCATGACTTTAGTTTTAGAAGTCTTCAAATGCTATGTTGTCTCTTGGATACATAGAGTCTTGTGCTGATTACTCTATGTTCACCCACGGTTCTGGCTTAAACTTTGTGTCGCTACTCGTCGACGTTGAGATATTATCTTCACTAGTGTTGATGAATTTGTGATTTATTCTTAAAAAATGATTTTTCATGATCGATTCAAATTGAAAGATCTTTGTTCGTTGAAATACTTCTTCGGTCTTGAGTTTTCCTGATAATGTGCTGGAGTTTATCTGTCCCAGTGCAAATACACATTACAATTTCTTGAGGACACATTACAATTTCTTGAGGAAATTGAGTTTTTTTTAGTTCACTTCTATAGATCCTAGACACAAGTTTCAACCAGTGATCTTGATCATCTACCAAATGCATCTGTCTATGACCGCTTTATTAGTCAACTTCTATACTTGGCAAAATCCAGGCCGGACATTGCATTTGTCGGCATGTCTCACCTTTTTGCTATTCATCATCTTTTACGCTATCTTAAAGCAGCTCTCGCCTGAGGAATCTTATTTTCTGCCTCGCAGTCTTTTCTTATCAGGGCATTTGAAGATTTCGATCGGGCATCTTTCCCAGATTCGCATCGATCAATTAGTGGGTTATGCATTTTCATAGACGATTTGTTTCATGGAAGTAAAAGAAGCAATCAATCGTCTCTTGCTCTTCTCAACTTGAATATAGAGCAATGGCATCAACAATTTGTGAAATAACATGTTTGCCGTCTCTTCACCTAGAATTGTTCATCCCTGCAACTTCGTCGCTCTCGTTCTACGATAATTAAGCAACGATACATATTGCGATCAATCTAATGTTTCATGAACAATACGAAACGCATTGAATTGGATTTAGATATTACGTCCAATCCAAGCTTGGCGTTTGTGATTTGTTTCGGCCATCTTGAGTGGGAGTATCGTGATTACTTTGTAATTAGTTGATTAGTTTGCGAAGGTGGTTATTTTAACAACTAATTAGTCCACACATTCATATGTATAGTAAGTTGGAATTTTTCTTCATTTGAGTGACGAATGGTGTTGTTACACTTGTAATAATTTCTATCACCATTTATAAAAGACAATATTAAATAAATTTAATTTTAAAATTGGGAATGAGATTCATTTTCTTTCCATTTATTATTATTATTTTTTTTTTTTAAATTAAGAATCTCAATTGAACAAAAAATGAGAACATTTATCCTCATCCGACCGTTTCCAACATGGAATATATTTATTTGACAGAATATATTTTGTTCTAATTCCATTTTAATCCTACATTTGTTAAGCAAAGGTGTGTATAATATTTAAATATAAATAAATATCCCCCAAAATCCAAACAAATTTTATAAATTTGTTTCATTTAAACATTATAATATAATTTTTATGGTTCGGAAAAAAAAAACTAGAATTTTATCTTTATATAGTTTGAAAAATTAGAACTTAATTCATATGCACCGATAAAGTTTAAAAATAGTTAATGTTGTTCGTAATTTTAATTAGTGAATACATTATATGAAAGTTAGTTATTTATGTCTTAATAATGAGAGTGTGAGATAAGTAATTGATTAGACAATAAAACGCATCAGTCATACATCAAAAGTTACACATTTGCACTTAATTTATCTGTGATTTTCGAATAAAAATTGACTATTTTTTAGGTTTTATCCACTATAAAGACTAAATTCTGTTTTCAAATAGTTTCTCGTGTGTGGCACAGTTCGTTTGAAGGTATGCTCCACCCCTAGGTTCGAAACTCATCAGATGTCTTCATTCCTTCGAAAGCTTCGATTTTTCAATTAAAAAAAAAAAAATCTATTTTTGAATCATAGAAACCAAATTGTAAGTCTCTTCAAATTTTATGGATTAAATTTTAAATTTTAAACTTTAGAAGTAAACTTCCTTCTAATAGACCAAATTTTTAATTAATTTATTATTTTTTTTTAGACACAAATTTTAATCAGATTGTCCCTTATTTCAATTCCTATTGATTTCTTCAATGTTAATCAATTTAATTCGCATATATCCCAAAGTTGACTATCAACATTTGATTATCATTTATTTTTTACTAACCTAAGTTAACACACTTATCAAATTCGAATTAACCTAATATTTTTCTTATAAAAGTAGCCTCAATTGCTTATAAAAGTGTGTTTTATGAAATGGTTTCATTCAA
This sequence comes from Cyclanthera cordifolia, assembly GCA_037832605.1. Classification (NCBI taxonomy): domain Eukaryota; kingdom Viridiplantae; phylum Streptophyta; class Magnoliopsida; order Cucurbitales; family Cucurbitaceae; genus Cyclanthera; species Cyclanthera cordifolia. Next base: position 11,053,461 of record JBBMEG010000021.1, on the reverse strand, counting down.
AAAAAAAAAAAAAAAAAGTGTGTGTATTTTTCACAGATTTAATCTTTAATTATTTTTGTTAGGTATTTAAATTTTAAACTAAAGAGAGGAGATTATACTGAATGAGCTCTTTCGCCAGATAATTATAAATGTAGAAAAATTAAATTATTTACATCTATAGTTATTATTATTTTTTTATATTGTATTATGTTGATGCCGCAAAATGGTCAATAGATATCCACAGTACAATTTGTTTACCGAAGACAAGAAGCCTGCAAAAAAGAACGACTTACAAGAGTATTTAGCGTAGTTCAGCTTAGATTGGCTTGGTCTGAAATGAAGAATGATTAGACTTCTTATAATAATCGATTTTCGTAACTGTTGCGGCTCGCTTAAGGGAGGCTTAATGGCAAGCCGTTAGAAACGTCCGTCATTAAGCCAAAAATAAATACCGGCGTAACTTCTGACCGTTACACTTTAGATGTGTAACGGCTTTGACTCGGGAGTTACTTGGACTCGGTCAACCTCTGTAGGTTCTCACCTCCATGGCCGACCCCTTGGGAGTGCGACATTCTCGTTGTAACCCTCTGTCGTTGCTATACAATGGTCCGAGAGAAGTTACTTGAACTTGGTCGACTCGTCCACAGGAGATTCCTAACCTCCACGACCACCCTTGTGAGTTTCCGCATACTCGACCGATTTCCTTAATTAGAGATCAGCTTTGGTCTCAGTCAACCATTACGAGTCATCACCTCCACCGCTCGCCCCTAAAGAGGGGTCCTGGCCCTCTTGGCGTAACTCTTGGCCGTTATCAGCGAATTCATACGTTACTTTAGACTCGGTTGGCTCTTGAAGGAGAGTCCTAACCTCCACGGCCTATCCTTCAGGGATCTAGACCTACTTTGGTCGGAGCTGGATTGGCCTTGACCGACTCCCAAAATGGTTCACGCTGCCACGGGAGACCCTCGGGGGGTCTAAATTGTCGTGGCCGCCTCCTAGGGGTTGTGGCCTCCATTGGCCGGTCCCCGGGAGGTCGGAATTGACTTGGCCAACCTCCGGGGTCGGCATGGGCTTGGCCGACCCCCTAGGGGTTGTTGCCTCCGTTGGCGAGGGTCGAAATTGACTCGGCCAATCCTCGGGAGGGGTCCTAGCCTTATCCGCGTATTTCGGGATATTTTAGCCTATAACATATTACAAATGTATTATTAAAATGTATGTGATAATTTCACTAATATAAATGACTATATTTGCTTTTTTTTTTAGTGGTTATATTTATAATTATTTTCTAGAGTTGACTATTTTTCTAAGTTTTTCGAGAGAATAGAAGGGGTTTTTTTTTTTTTTTTTAGATTACAACAATTGGGGTGGAAGATTCGAACTTGTGACCTCATAGTCCTTATTAATTTTTAAAATGACAAATTTAATCTCATCAATTTTATTTTAATTTTGATTCCTAAAAACTTCAAATGTATTTAAATTAAAATATTTTTATTTTAAGTTCTTGTTAATTTTTCTTATAAAATCAATTTCTTTTTCTATAAATTCCAAAAACATATTTATATTCTATCTTTTACTTGTGTTAAAATGGTTGATTTTATTAAATTACTTTCGATTAATATTTAATTTCAAATTTATCCTACAAACTAAATTAAAATTAGACATTTAAAAATTTTAGAAATTAAAATATAACCAATCAAAATCTAAAAATCAAAATAGTAATTTAATTATAGGAAATATTGTAATAAATAAATTATATTTTTAAAACATGGTCGTGAGTGCACGTTTAATCCATCTCTTATTTAGGTTAGAAAATGAGTTTTGAATCTTTAAACAAACACTAAAACTATATGTTTTATTTCTAAAAATAGTAAACTAATGGCTGAATCCCTACCTTCCCAATGCTTGAATTAAAAAAATAAAAAATAAAATAAATAAATAAACTAAACTAAACATATGTAAGACTTTGTACTTAAAATAATGATGGAACGTATAATATATTCGGGGATATTTGTTTCGCGTTATTTTCCAGCTATTACAATTGAATGTTTACTATAATCTTTCTTAAAATAAACACATTCGAACGAGTTATTGTAATCACTTAAAATAATTACTCGTTTCTAATTTCTCAAAATAATTGCTCATCTAAAGGAGTTATTATTTGCAATTTCTATATAAAAAAATAATTATCAAACGAGCTATCAACTACAATACTTCTATCTAAACCATCAACCATACGAGCTATTACTGAAACTGTTATAGGCTAAAATATTTCGAAATACTTAGACAAGGCTAGAACCACTCCCGGAGGTCGAACAAGTCCATGTCGATCTCCCGGGGGTCGGCCAAATGGAGGCCACGGCCCCTAAGATTCAGATATCATGCTTCAAAATTCAAAACACTCAACGACAAAGGCTTCTTCAATTTGATTGTCTCTTCGTCATCAAATTGAAGATTCGATCATCCTTCATTTGAGAATAAGCTTGCAAGCCCTCATATTAACATCATCCAAGTCTACATCCAGAGAGAAAGAATCGGAGGATAAATATTAGAAATCGTAACACGCGCACGTATACAAATCAATACAAATTCAAAATTCATTTACACGTGTCTCATTTCTACTTGTCCGTCGAAATCTCGTGTGAACAAATTGGCACGCCTCATCCAATCTTTTATTAGGTTAAAAAAAAAAAATCAAATCTCTTTAATTGTTTAGGATTAAACTAATTTCGTGTTCTCACAACCCAAGGTGTACCAATACGTTAATATAAATCTCAAAACACAAATAAACATTAAATCTTACAAAGTACCTCAGTACGTAGGTAAAACACGTAAGCAAGTTCAACGTTGATAACTTATTTACAAAATTTGCAATACACTGTTTGAAGAATGTGTGAAGTAATATAAACTTTTGGAGCTTTAAGAATGAGTATTGCTATAAAATTTTAGTTTTTTAAGACAATAGATTTAATGTACGAAAGACGAGCATTAGATTTAGGACAAACTAATCGACATATGAGATTTAATAAATATATGATCAAATGAGACAATTAGCAAAGATGATAGATAGATGAGATTGAATGAAGATAAAATGGAATGTTTTTTTTTTCATGTGATTTTTTCCTCCAATATTCACTTGCCAATATCCTCTTCATTTTAACTACAATTTGAACGATTTAAGATACATCGAACTCCTCTTTTCAATATCTACGATATGACTTTTTGAAACAAAAAGAATCAGTTCAATCATTTAAGTTTGTTATAATCAAAATATTTAAATTGATTTGAAGCTAACATAGATATAGAATATTTTACTTGTCTACTTTAGAAGTCTTTTGAAATTAAGTAACCAACCTTGTCTACTTAAATAGAGAGAGAGAGAGAGAGGATGATTTCAATGAACAGCCAAACCTTTTTTTTTCTTTTTTTAATAATTTCTGAGACAATATTTCTTGACAGATGAGATAATTTTGACTTTTTTCTGTACAAAATGCCACAAAAATAAACCCCTGTTGTGTAGTAATGTTAGAGCTCTATAAGTTCAGGGATGAGTTTCAAAAGAAATGAAAGCTCCCTCTCTGAAAACTGTGGCTTTTTGTTCCCTTGAATTTCAATAACCTTTCCTTCATCTCCCTCGCTTCCTTCTCCGGTCTCAATCGCGATCGCGTTCGTCGGCTTTATCAGATCCTCCACTGCCTCTGTGATTTCTTGCACAAGATCAACTATCACCCCCTCAATTCCCATCAAATGTTGCATGTAAACTGCTTCTGGCACATTGCTGCATTTTTTTTTAAACCAACAAACCAATTCATAAGTTTTAATGATCCAAAAGTGGTTGTTTAAAACCATCAAATCATTTCAGAAATTTCAACAAATTGATGAGGAGCATTAATGGCAGATTAATCCAACAGATAACTAAAGGGAATGTATTTTGATGTGAAATTGTAGAGCTATTACAAATGAGAAGTTGGTTTGAGTGATTAGAAATTTGAATTTCGTAATAACTCGTTTGAATGATTATTTATGCAAAATGATGATAGACATTAGCTTGTTTGAATGTGATTAAAAACGAGTAAGAAATGAGGGGTTGTTTGTTCTGAGTTTTTCAAACCAGTATTTAAACTATATACAAACAAGTTTTTAACTGCAATCATTACTTATACATACTCAAAATAAATCATCATTCTAAATACTCTAAAAAACTAGAACCAAACAAGTTTTTTTACTGCAATCATTACTAACCATCAGTTCTAACTACTCAAAATAAATCTCTATTCTAAATATTAATTCTAAATACTCTAAAAAACTACATCCAAACAAACTATTGATTGCAATCATTATTTCTAAATACTCAAAATAAATCACATTCTAAATACTAATTCTAAATACTCTTATCATCTCAATTCAAACATCCCCTAAGTGGTTATAAATGAATAATTTAAAATAAGTTATTGTTTTGATTCGTTAGAAATGAGTGATACAGTAGTTCGTTTGACTATGCATGTTTGAATAGAAGTTAGTAGAAACTCATTTTCAATAGCTCGTAACGCAAAACAAACACCTTCGAGGGATATTTGCGTTGGAGAAACTTACTTTAGTTTTCCATAGGTTAAGAGGGAGAGTTCTGAATCTCTGATCTTCTTAACAGTCCCTGGATGTCTAAGAACTCCTTTGACTTCAGAAACTATACCCTCTAATCCACCTTCCAAGCAAAGTTTCAAAGCTTCTTCCAATGAATTTCTCCTCACATCATCATACAACTCCGTTCCCCCATTTGTCAAGAAGAAAACCTTCATCACAATACCGCCAATTGTGTTACCAAACAAATTATAATGTTTTTTGAGTTATTATTTGTTTTTTTTTTTTTACTAAACTTTTTAAAAACTGTGTGATGGTATTCACCTTTGATTTTGTTTCTAACTAGCATTAGTTTTATTTAATATTTTCATTTGTTTCATGAAAGCAGCTACTGCTTGAACCCACTATATTTGACTATTGTCAAGAAAATTTGTAATGAATTCATACTTATTTGAATCAATAACATCTAAATTCCTACCACCTTTATTTAACCCCTAAACCAACCCATTGATGTTGAAGTATCTTTTTTTGGTACGAAAATATGGAGTATCAACTAGACGAATGCGCACCTCGAATATTCTGACAAGTCAATCGTGTAACTTATAGAAAAATAATTTCACATGATGATTATCCTAATCTATAAGTGCTAATAGTGAATCTTCTTTTGGACCAGGTCCAAACCGGTTTGGCAAGCAATTCGATCCACACCAGTTCAGAAAATAGAACTGAACCAGATTGCCTTCTGGACCGATTCGGATTAAACAAACTAGAGCCTGTTTTTCTCTAGGATTACACCCTCCCTTCTTTGCACTTTTCTTTCTCTTGCTACGTTGTAATTGGCTCAATATGGCACTCTCCTCTCTAACTTATAACTTAGAATGAAATGGTTTTCATTTCCATAAAAACTATAGTGAATCTTATTTTATAAAATCAGGAGATTTTGGAAACATCAATAGTTCTATAAATCATTAAAGAAAATGAAACTGTTGAGAAAATAATTGAAAAGCTTCCAAGTACTCACCGGATAAGTCGCCTGCAACTTTCGAGCAAGCAATGCTGCATCTGGTTGGAAGGTAGAGAAGATGATGGGTCTCTCTTTAGCATTCTCGAAGACCACCTGTTATGGAGATCACCAAAAAACAGAGCTTAAGTTTTCTCAACAATGGCTGAAGCAATGACAGAGACAATGTCAAAAGAGAGAGAGAGAGAGATCCCAACCTGTAAAATAGGTTGAAGAACACAGGTAAGATGACTATGATCATAAACAATGTGATCATCAAACTTCAACTCAATATTGAAGCCTAAAGAAGATTCCACTTTCTGAAAAGCTTCTTCTAATGTGCAAAGCCTATCATCTGTTTCAACATTCCAATTTACAATCTTTCCATCATTAGTTTTTCTAAGCAAGCAGTTTCCCTCGTTCTGAGGATCTTGTTGAGGACCATAATAAAGAAATTCCGAAAGGGTTAACTCTGTGATTCTTTTCTCAAAAACAATGCCCTGAAATTCCAGATCCAAAAAAAAAAAAAAATTAATGAACCCAAAAATCATCACAACAAATGGATTAATGAAGAACTTACGTTATTTATAGAGAGAATATAATCGTCGTGAAATATGATCGGGCAATTGTCCCTTGTCACCTACAAAAAACCACCACAACTTGTTATTTCACTTCCTTGATTCATTCAGCTCAATCAAATTCTCCTTACTTCTATGTCAAATTAAAAGTAAGAACAAGAACAGGGAAAAAAAAATAGAAACAAAAGGAAGCATATAATCAATATCCCTGCATAATTTGCAAATAAAAAGACAGAACACTAATCAAAATCCAGCGAGATACACACACATATATATATAAGAACAATGATGAGAAAATCAAGGGAATATGTGTTATGTAGAATTCATTAAATTGTAACTAAAACTAAAATACAAAATCCTTGCAAATCGTTGTAATCCCACCCGGCGGAATCGCAGCGCATAATGACAAAAATCAGAAAACTATCAGCAAACACGTAGCCACCCCACGCAACGGCGGTAAAGGTCAAATAACGACGAAAAACACAAGAGATGGAACCCTAACCTGAACGTCAAATTCAACGAAATCGATGGGGAATTTAGAAGCGGCGTTAAAGGACAATATGGAATTCTCTTTAATCGCTTTCATTCTCCGATCCGAAGATTGCAACGCATTCATCCCGTTCCCTCTATGCCCTATCACCAAGAACTTCGGGGCTCTAAACGCAGTCCGTCCCAATTCCACACCTAACAAACAAAATCCATTTCAATCAACAAGAACAAAAGCCTCAAGAAATGAAGAGATTAGAGAAAAATACCTGTAGAGAATCGATTAGAATAGAGGGACAACGAGGCATTGTCCGGCACCTGATCGAGGTGAGGAACATCGGAGACATGGACGGCCTTGAGAGCCATTGTTTGGTTGGAAAGAGATAGAGAGAGAGAGAGAAAGGATGGACGCGGCGGAGAAGAAAATGAGAGGAGGTGAAGAACAGGCACAAGGCCTTTGCAAAAAAAAAAAAAAAAAAAGCTTCAATAGAGTTTGGCTATGGCGGATGGATATGGCGAAATGCGGTATTTAAAGCACAAAGCTATACGTTTCGCGGAAGGTGGAAAATAAAAAACATACAAAAATTGGATCTTCTCTTCGAATATTCTTTTTTTAGTTTATTTATTTATTATCATATTCTCGGATATTCCTTTTTTGGATGTTTGGACGGAGAGTAGTATTCCAAACTAGTATTTACCAAATACTTTAACAAAACTCGCATCCAAACAAGATTTTGTGCAATCATTTTTTTTAAGTAATCAAAATAAATTCTCATTCTAAATACTAATTTTGAACACTCTTACAAATTACGTCTAAACGAGATTTTGACTGTAATCATTACTTTTAAATATTAAAAATAAATTTTCATTCTAAATACGAATTTTCTATACCTTTAAAAACTACATCCAAACAAGTTTTTGAATTGCAATCATTACTAATCATTACTTCTATACTCAAAATAAATCATCATTCAAAATACTAATTTTAAATACTCTTAAAAACTACAACCAAACAAGCTTTTCAATGCAATCATTACTTTTTAATACTCAAAATAAATCTTCATTCTAAATACTAATTTTAAATACTCTTAAAATCTCAATCCAAACATTCCCTTTCTTTTTTTTAAATTTAATTAAATATTTTCAAAACCTACCTCTTTTTAAATGGTTTGATAAAACTTATAATACTCGTAAGATAAGATGTTTGAGTTGACTATTTGAAAGTAGTATTTACTAAATATTTTTTTGTAAATGTATATTTAAGCAAGTTTTTATTACTTATAAATACTCAAAATAAATTCACATTCTAAATACTCTCTTTATTTTAAGAGTGGTGTAGTAATAAGATAGGTGAACGCTATTCCTATTATTAGAAAAAGTTGAGTAGTCCACATATTATCTTATATAAATATTTCAAAGGCTCTCCATTTTTCTAATGTGGAATAATGAAACCGTCAACACATATCTTTCAAGATGATGTCTCTTTTGAGATCACAAATCTCGAATCAAATTTCAATCTTATTTTTATTTGACTGAATACCCGTTTAAGTTTATGGACTATGATATTAAATATGTAATGTGAGAAATGATCAAAACTACAGTTCATTATCCCCCAACTGGGCCAAGTACATATATACAATTCTAGTGATACTCACTTTTATAACAAGAGTATAGTTCAATTAACATGACTGGTATTTACATAAATGATCAGTGATATGTTAGTTTCATTGTCTGATAGTAATCTAGTTCAACACCACGTCACAATTCGATCATGAAAATGGGCATTTGACTCTCATTTATTTGAGAGCAATTGTTTCATTACCATTTCCTTTGCTCAAAACACAAATAATCATTCTCTTCATCCCACGCATAACTAATCATTCTTCTCATAATTATTTTTCTTTCATACTAGTCTATTAATTTACATTTCTCTCGTAATCATTCTCGTTTCATTTCTCCCAAATGAATAGTCCATCTTATATTATATAATTATATAATTATATATATATATATATATATATATAATACTAATGAGAAAAAAAATCAAATTTGAAATATTTTGATATATATAAAATATTTTTTAAAAATTAATAAATTAGAATAGTTAAAAGAGCGGTGGGTGAGGGGTGAGGTGTTGCCACGTAGGACATACTAAATTCAAACCAATAACAAAATAGGAAAATAAACGTGTACAGCAAGGATCCAGCGGCTCTCCTTCTACAATATATTATCTTTCCACGTCATTATTATCAAATGCCAACGTGGCTTCCCCTTAATCATTGTTCACTTCCATCCCCCATCCATTCCTTTATTTCAATATCCCATTTGGATTTAATTTTTATTATAAAATAAGCATAAAAGGAAATGTGGGTCCGTTTGTTAGAGATTTTATGGATGAGTTATTTTGAGTGTTTAGTAATAGCTGGTTTGTTTGAAAGTTTTAATAGAGTATTTAGAAAAACGTGTTATTAATTTTTGTTTGTTTGAAGGTTTTAGTAGAGTGTTTAAAAAGAGGTGTTATTAATTTTTGTTTGTTTGAAAGTTTTAGTAGAGTGTTTATGGAGTTATGAAAAGTGTTTTGGATGGGATATGATGTGACATTTATGATTTTTTTTTTTTTTTTTTGTAAATATATTTGCATATATAGGAGAAAAAAAAGAAAGTAAAAAAAAAAAAAAAAACTTAAAACTAGCATTAACCTAAAAACCAACCCCCATTTTAAAACTCTTTAACAAACACCTCTTAAGGGTGCGTTTGTTTTTTGGAGACATGAGTGGTTAATAACTACTTCTCAAAGAATCACTCGTTTGTATTTGGGGTAGACAATCTCTCTTAACTACTCATCAAATTCTCTATCAAACTATTCAATTAAATTTCACATAAAACATAGACTCAACTACTACTAACGTCAATTCTCAAATAAGTAGTTTATTACCTAACCACTACTAACATTAATCTTCAAATAAGTAGTTAACTACTCCAAACTATCCTCAACTCTTTCATTCCACTTCATTCTTGTATACAGAAAACAAACACATTGGATGAATTATTATTTAATGATCTAAACTATAAGGGGTTGTTTGTAAAATGATTTTAAAATGGGGGTTGAGTTTTAGTTAAAAACAAGTTTTAGGTTTTTTTTTTTTTTCAGAACTGGTCTGGATTAAGGGGTAGGCTGCTCCTATTGCAGCGCCACGTGACGCAAGTTGCAATTTTTTTTTTTTTAATTTCATTTTTTTTCTCTTATTTATTCAAATATATTTATAAAAAAATATTTAAAAATATTCATAAATGTCGCATCATATCACATCTCAAACACTTACATAACTCCCCCTAAACACTCTACTAAAACCTTCAAACAAACAAAAATTAAAACACATCTTCTAAATACTCCACTAAAACCTCCAAACAAACGAGTTATTACTAAACACTCAAAATAACTTCTTCATAAAAACTCAAACAAACACCCCAAAATTATTTGTATTTATAGTCTTTATTACCTTTTAATACCATGTTATAAGAACAAAAAAAAAATTTATTAACAACTTTTTTTTTTTTTTATGACCATGTGTTGTAATCATTTTTTAGACTTATTAATTTCTTTTAAGTTTTTTTTTTCTTTTTGTACGGAAAGGTAGGGATGTACATGATTCAAGTTGAATCGGGTTCCGGTATTTCTACGACAAATTCAAAGTTTGGGGTTGACCATTTCTTCAACTTGTTCAATCCAAAACATTGGAGCAATCTAACTCAACCAAACTCAACTTTATATTTTCAGGTTGGATTGGATTCTCGGGTTGTATTAATTTCTCATTTTCTTTATAAACGACTTTATAAATATATAAACAAATGAATATAAGATGGTTGATATTATTCTTAAACCTAAATTACCTATTTTATTAGTGCATGTTATTTATCAATATATTAATAATTTATCTTACTAATTATTTTTCTTGTCATATATATACACATATGTATATGTATATATTATACTTTAATTCGAGTTGGGTTAACCAATAAACCAATCTAACATAACGAGAAAAAAAAAATCATAACTCAATCTAATCCAAATAAAATTATAATTCAAACCATCGAAATAATAAATTTAGCTGGTTTATTTATTTAGAGTTTTTTTTTTTTTTTTTTTTTTTTTGAGTTCTTCTAGAATTTCTTTATAAATGTCATTCAGATTCGAATAATAATTTTGACTGTTTATTCTTTTGAATAATAATATAACAAAATTTTAATTAAAAGCAACTAAAGAAACGAAAGAGTATATTTGGAAATTAAAATATAAAAAAAACACACATTAAATAAAAGAAAAACGTAAGGTTAAAATATAATTTTGATCTTTAGACTTTAAGATTTGTTTCATTTTGATCCCTAGATTTTTAAAAGTTTAATTTTAGTCCCTAAACTTTTAAATTTGTTTCGTTTCAGTCCCTATACTTTCAAATGTCCAATTTTAATCCTCTACTTTCAAAAAAAAAAAAATCATTTTAATCCTTAAAATTTTAAAAAGTTTAAAATTCGTTCCTATAATATATTTGAAGTTGATATTTTTTAAAATTGGCTCAACAATATTAATAATTTTAATATAAATAAAGAAAATAGGTGAACATATTTCTTAAATTTATAAAGAAATATAGTTAATTTGTAAATAAAACTTAACAAAAAAATTTCAATTAAGGATTAAATTTAATTTATTTTGAAAGTCTATGAACTAAAATTGAACAAATTTGATAGTCCAGAGACCAAAATGAAACAAATTTGAAAGTCTAGAAACCAAAACGAAACAAACTTGAAAAATCTAGAACAAAAATTGAATTTTAGAAAGTCTAGGGACCAAAATGAAAAAATTTCAAAGTCTAGAGACCAAAATGATATTTTAACTAAAAGTTAAATAAAACTTATCAATTTTGAAAACGTAAGGGAAAGGAAAAGTTGATATGGAAAGAAGAAAATAAGGAAAGTTAGAAACAAAAAGGAAGGCAATATTTTCAAAAAAAAAAAGAAAAAAAAAGCTGTAAATAGAGAATTAAAAAATAAAAGCAAAACGTGTATTAGAAAAGTTGTATCCTAAAGTAACAAAATTGGAATGATAGGGAAAGTTTATTTCTTTTTCTTTTTTTTAATGTAAAAGTAAAAAAAAATCAAAGACACCCGATTCACGCACCGAGATACCCGAGCGTGCGGTGACAGGGCAAATACTAGAAAGGAGGCTTTCTTGTCAAAGCAAGCATCGTTCGACTAGTATCTGAATGTAGAAAAGATATATAGTTCGAGTCTTTCAATAAGTAAGTGTTCAAAAAAAAAAAAAATCCTTTTATATATATGTGTGTATGTATGTATATATATGTATATGTATATGTATGAGAAATTACTCACCATGACAACTTTTCATTATTCAGTTTTAATTATAATATTTTCTTTAAAATAATTTATACACAAATTTTCATTCATTTTTCTAAAATTCTAATTTTACTCGTGTTTTCATTAAATAAATTGAAGACTTGCTAGTGAATCGATTGATTTATTAGTGAATTGATTAAATTTATTAGTTTAAACTAAAGGCTATCATAAACTACTGATTGAAAGCTATCAGTTGAATTAATTAAAACTATCATTTGAACGGATTGAAACGGAGATATGCCTAATTTTTCTTTTTCTTTTTTTGTTTTTTTTTTCCGTACATCAAAAATCTACTATATATATATTTATTTATTTATTTATTAAGTTAAAGTTTTAATGCTTAATTTTAAAAAATATAGCTAGTTTTAAGATTTTATATTTTATGTTCAATAATATTTTATTTATTTATTTATTTTGTTATATAACCATAATAGTGTTTTAAAAAAATTATGATTTAGTTTAAAATCAACTATAATAATATATTAAGTTAAATTAACAAACATACTCTTAAATTTCAAAATTTTGTCATTCTAAACTTTAAAAAGTAACAAATGCTCATATATTTTACAAAATGTTTCAGTAATATCTCAACCGTTAAATTTGAACGAAAACGATTAAAGTTTAGTTTAAAAAATGCACCAAAACTTTAATATTTCAAAAATATTCTTGACTATAAAAATTTTATAAATTATCGTTAATATTTTTTTTAAAAATGTTAAACGTTTTGTTTCAAATACTTAATATACTCGACTATACTTTTTTTATCTTTGTATTTTTGACTTAAATTACTTTTATGTGTTAATATTATTTGTTTAATTGATTGAATAGTTAGTTTGATTTTAAAATTAATTTTTTGATGTATTTTTAGTGTGATTGTTGTTTATCATTTATTTTATCATTTTATTTTTTTTTTTTTGATACATAGAAAGTAAAGATTTTTTAGACCAATCTAAAATTTTGATTTGGTGAATCCATCAACCCGTTTTTTTTTTTTTTTGATTAGTTGTACAGTTGTGATGTGCTTTATTTATATTTAATGTTATATTAGTAATTGATAAAAAAAAATTTAAATATTTAAATAAATCTTACAAAAGAACTTTAAATCATAGTTTTAATTTTGATGCAATTTTTTTTTTGGTTAACTGACGAGTTGAAACTAGCCCACGGGTCAAGACGAGTTACAATCCTTATCAGGCTACCTATGTTGACATATGAACCTTGATATGCTACCACGTCCCAAGGCCAAAACTCAAATACTTCAAAAATTTTATATTTTAAGCATTTCCAATGGTCCCGAACATGGAATCATCCCAAAATGCCTTACGCCTCAACTGCAAGGTCGCCCCTCCTTAGGGGCAATCTCAATGCACTTAATTTGAAAGCGATTATAAAGTCATTGAGAATTTATTATTCTTATGAAAAGTAAACTCGTAGTGATACCGCTGAGCTACTCCTCTTTTGACAAAAAAAAAAAAAAAAAAAAAAAAACTAAATTCAAAGTAAATATAATGATCAAAAAGATGTTTATTTATTTTTTTCCCTCACCAACAGAAAAAATAGTTTAAATTTGTTTCTAAAGAAAATCTTTTAAATTGTTTTAAATTGTTTTTTTTTTCAGAATAATTAATTTGACAGCATAATGTTGAAGGTAAGCTATTCTCTATAAGTCTAGAAGGATAGACATATCACATCTCTTTCACATAAAAGAACAATAAAACATTTTAATCATGTATTCAAAGGTCAATGTAAAATATTTTTCATATGAATGATAGAATATTTAATATTAAGCTAAGTTAATCAACTATGGTTGTTATCTAATCAATCTAAACATTAGTTTTGTAAATATGACACTATTGACCTTTTAAAATGTCAATGATTCAATTCTCCACCTATCACTATATTTGATCATGACTATTTACCTAAAATAAATATTTTAAAAGATAGTTCCAAATTCAAATATCTTAGAATTATTAGGGATGTTACTAAGCAGATGTTTAGATGTGGAATTATCGGGCGATTATAAATAAGAGATTATTTTCGGTGATTAAAAATTTGAGTTTTAGTAATAGTTTGTCTAAATAGGGCTATTTCAAAAGTGATTGTAGTTAATAGTTCGTTTGAATGATAACTTTTGTATATGGATTGCAGATAATAACTCGTTTGGATATGATTAAAAATGAATAATTATTTTGAGGGATTATAAATGAATTATTAGAAATAAATTGTAAATTATAAATTTGGTCTATATGGTTTGAAAAAAAGTTAAAGTTTAGTTCTTATGATTTAAAAATGTAGAGTTTAGTCTTTATGGTTTGGAGAAGTATAGAAGTTTGTTCCTATTGTTTGAAACTATAAAATTCAGTCCATATGTTTTGATAAAACCAAAGATATAGTTCATGTTATTCATAAATCTTAACCTAGATGTAACTTCTGAGGTATGGATGATGATTTTTTTTTTTTTTTTTTTTTTTTGCCTAATCAATTACTTATCTCAGTCTCATCCTTAAATTCATAAATGTGTTCATAAATATCTAACTTTTTCATATTCTATTCAACAGCCCAACTACATAAATTACTTTTTAGACTTTATTAAATCTTAAGAACTAAATTTTAATTTTTCAAATTATAAGGACTACATTGTCAATTTTTCCAAATCATAAGAACTAAGACTACACTTCAATTTTCTTCGAATCATAAAGACTAAATTTATAATTTACCTTAAAATAAATGATTATATTGATGAATTAGAAAAGGGCGATTATTTTGAGTAAATAAAAATAATTAATTATTTTGAATAAAAATAATGACTCATTTGTAGGTGGTTGTCGAGAGAAGTTGTAAAATTTTTGTAATATAGCTCGTTTATGACACGAAACAAACACCCCATAAGAATGTTGTTGGCATAGATCATGAAGAAAAGCTACTAATTTAACACACTAAATTTACAAATGCATTACAATGTGCTAAACTGATGCCACAAATTTTAAGAAAAATCAGAACTTGAGAAAAAACTCACTCATACAATTATAACACAAACCCAAATCAACATTTACATCTGCCAAATCAAAGTTCCCCCTCTCTCACCTTCCTTGCACATTGCATTGCACATGAACTTTAATGTGGAAGCTGAATCACACACCCTCAAACCTCAACAAATCCCACTTCAAACACATAAAATTAGACTCTCAAATTCATTTCTCTTCCATCATATTTTTGTTCTTTTCATATAAACCTCTAAAAATCTGTTTTCAAACTTGTATCAATGATCACGAGTTTCTCGGTTGTCAACCGTCAAGTTCCCGCTGCTGCTGCTCCCTGCTGCAGCACGATTTTCGCCACCCCTTGCTGCCAAGGAGACAACTTCAGGCGACATGTCCCAGCTTCCGCTCTTCCTTCCCCAACTGGATCGCCTTGGATGTAATCCACCGCGTTCCGTTGCTTCGTCAACTGCAGTTCTAATGTCTGGAGATACTTCGCCAAGTTCGCCTTCTTTTACATTCGATCGCTCGCTGATCTGAGGTTGGCCATCAAACGGATCGGCGCCGGAATTGATGTCTCCCCATACCGTTTTCCTGCCCATTTCAATGTCCTCTCCCCCTTTGCCTACATTTGGACTCATAAAACCACCGGTTCCGAGTCGAGTTGGAGGTAAAACAGGCTCTTTAGGCACAGTTGCTCTGAAGTTGTTCTTGGATGCAGGAATGCTGGAGCAAAAGATTTCCTTGAAGTTGTCCAATACTCCTTTGTTATACGGATTCGCTCTTCGATCATAACGATATCTGAAATTCTCATAGGTAGTCTGCAATTAAACCAGCTCGAATTGTTCAAGAATGAGAATTCGATCAATTGATGAGCTCTAGAAAGTTTTGTTACGAAGTTGCTAATGATTCTCACCTGATTTGTACTGATGAGATATAAATGAAAAGCAGTAAGGCCTCCAACAAACCACATTGAGATGAAAGTGTAAATAATTAGCACAATAGAGGCAGGAGTTTTGATCATCGCTTTCCAGATGGATGTTTCCTCTGCTGACATAATCTTCCTGATGTAGACCCAGCAGAAAGAGAAAACATATATACAAAGAAGAGTCGTTGAGAAGACGAACATGAAGAAGAACCGATAGTTTCTCTGCGTCGAACATTGAAATGTTGAACCACATCAATAGACAGAAAGAGTTCAAGACGATAAACCCGCACAAATTCCATGTTATGAACTAAAAGCATAAAAAACTTCAAAATAGAGACCTCAACTGAACCTGAATGTAAGGTTTTAATGAAAAGAACTCTTACCAAACCAATACACTGCCCGACCCAAGGACAATGATGGTCAAATCTTTCAACACAGTTATTGCAAATCGAACAGTGTGAGCAGCGAGGAGGTCTATAAAGCATGCAAGTGTCACAATACTTGATTTTAACAGTGATTCCATTGACCTCTACTTCCTTGATACGAGGCAATCGCAATTGGGGAGTTTGTGTAGATCCAGTATCGTCATTACCCTCGTAGGGTTCAGGTTCGGGTGGGTGTGCATTCCGAGGAATTATTCCAGGATCTCTTCCAGAGGTAAGCAGCAGGAGGATTATAATCTGAAAAAAAAAGAATATAATTATAATCGCAAAATCTCAAGAAACATAGCATCAAGAGCAGATCCAGAACAAATACCAACAACAGTAGCACAAATATTATGCTTGTTATATAGTTTTTAATCGAAATAACGAACCATCATGTTCACAATTGGCCCTTCGATAACTACAGAAACTGGATACTATCTCAATCACTGAATCTCAATAGCTAAGAAGGCATCGATCAAAGAGGAGGATTATAACGTAGAAAAAAACAAGAATTTAATTATAATCCAAAAACCTCAAGAAACATAGCATCAAGAGAAGATCCAGAACAAATACCAACAACAGTTTTTAATCAAAATGTCGAGCACTCATCATGTTCACAAATGGCCCTTCGATTACTACAGAAACTTGATAATATCTCAACCATTGACTCTCAGAAGCTAAGAAGGCATAGATCAAAGATGTAATATATGCTATACGTTTCTAACATTCATCAAATTTCCAGTATAAATTAACTTAAAGTTACATTCAAGCTTGTGAACTACCTTTAACCAAAAAGCGCTCTTGTCTGATATGTAAGAATTGAAATAATAGCTTGGAGAACTTAAAGCATAGAAACAATTTATTTGAATTGGCAGAAAATTCTACTGAATTATACTTTCTTTGTCTACGTCGATAAAGATGTATGGCATCAAATATGTGAAGTTCTCCACAAGATGGAGACAACCACATCGCAACTTATTGTACGCCATTACTAAAGCTAACAAATGCAACTTGCATACATACCGTTCCAAAATAAAACCCACATGGAAACAATACAATGCAAGTTGACTAAAGAAATATTTTGGAGTGACAAAGTGTTTCATTTCTAGGAGTAAGAAGGATGAAACTCACAAAGACAGTAAATACGACAGCAACAACCAATATCGATATTCCCCAATCACCAGAAAAGTCGTCCATCAGCTTTTCGGCAACAAATACACAAAAAATGGAAACAGGAGCAACGATAAGAAATATTGTCAGCAACAATGACCTAACATCTGGTCCAAAAATGAACCTTCCTTGGAGGAAGAAAATCTGCAGAAGAAGATACATAAGCAGACTATTAAATAACTCCGACGGAAATAAATGTAATTCCTATTAAATAATCCACACTGATCATTGAAATGTGAAAAAAAAGACATGAAAGGATAACTATAGTCAATGAGCCATCCCTAAACTATCATGAAAGAACGATACCTTCTTAGTGGTGAAAATAATGAAAGAACGTTACAGAATTGGGAAAACAATACTTGTAATTTGTGACTTCAGACCATGGTGGCTTCATAACAGACATACTATATCAAAATCAAATTATTATCCATATCTCCATGATTGAAAGAAAACCCTTGATCAGGTACTATCTATGCCATCCTACCACTTCACCACATATGTAAAGATCTTATAGAAATGTGTTGATACTCAGTATTGACTTGTTAGCAAGGAAGAAAACCTCCAAGAGGAAATTATGCAACTGAGCAGCCTGTTCAGGCTTGGTATTTGTTTGTTAAATGATTTTCATTCACACTAAATATTTTTTTTCCTTCTTTCTTTTAATCCTATTGTATTTGCAGTTAAAACTTTATCATCGCCCTTGTACTACTATTAAACATATACAAAACAAATCAATTAAATTCGTAACTAAGTGTTTTTTTATATTAGTGGATATTCAACTAAGCTTACGTACACCTCAACTATTTTCAACCCTACTAAAGGTGGTAATCAAGATAAGTCATAGAAAATTAACTCTTATATAGGTGGCAACCATGGATTGAACTAATAAACTTTAACGACTTAAAGATTTAAAATACTGACCAACAAGCCAACCCATAGCCTCTATATACAATATCGAGAGACCAAACTAAAGTAAACTTGAAAACAAGTTGCGAATCCCTCGAGACAAATACAACCTCAAGAACAAGCTACAATGCTCTTGAGACAAATTCAACCTCAAGAACAAACTGAGATATTAGTACATAAGAGAGAAAGAATAAGAGGAATAAACTAGAGATTATCCCCACACACTCGCATATCTTCAAATCAATACAAATACAAATTTATATCTACTCGGGACTCAGTTCTATCTTATACATCGAAATCTCGTGTGAACACACTAGCAAATAACTGATTAGGCTAAAACAAAGCACAAAAAAGAAATGAGAATAAGTAATGTAAACAAAAAACAGATAAAAATTAGGACTCACATTGCTTCCTTTCCAAGCTTGGTAGACTCGTAAATCAGTAGAACCATTAGAGGATCCAGAAAGCGGATCAGATCGCTGCGGTGGAGGAACCACATACATCGCTGTATTTCCTCGAATCCCTCAACTCTCGCAGCTTAAACGGGAGATCCTACATAAACAAACAAAATCAACAAAATCCAGACATCACATCAGATCAAAGAAACAACAACGAGCTGGACTACTCCGGCAGAAATCTCCGGTGGTCGGAGGTTACAGAAGCAAATCTGAAAAGAAAAACGAAACACGTACCTTCAGATTTGCCGGCGAGCTGGAAGAGAGAGAGAGAGAGAGAGAGATAGTCAATCGGAGTACGGCGAGAAGGAAATCAAGGGTTTGGACATTGGAAAATCAAAGGGTTTCTATTTCTCTCTCTAGATTTTTTCTGCTGTCGCCTGCTTTTTTGTGAGAGAGAAGAAGCCGATGAGAGAGAAACAGAGAAAGGTAAAAAATTGTACGAGTGATTACTTTACAGTGCAAAATGTATACGTGTCGGATTTCTATTGGGTGGGGCAAAGTCAGGCGGTTCTGTAATCGAACCGGGTTTGTCCTATGGGTTGGATGAACCGGACAATTTGAGCTGAAAATTCCAGCCATGTGGGGTGTCTATAATTGAACAAGTCTTTCTTTTTTCTTTTCTTTTTTTTTTTTCCAACTAATAATAATCTTCCCACGGCGCCTTTAGCTGCATTTAATATTTATAATTGTCAAATTACCTTTTTTTGTAAAGATGAGAAATATTTATTCATACATTTATTTATTTATTTATTTATTTTGGTTTTTTATGCTTTATAATATTTTATTGAAAATATTACTTTTTTTTATCACTGTGTTTGGGATTTAGTTTTATTTCGGTCCCTACGTTTATAAATTGAACTATTTTACATATAAATTTTAATAATATTGTTTTTGGTTCTAACTCACGGGGTGTTTGGATTTAGAGGGGAGGAAAATTAGAGGAAAGGAAGAGTTGAACTTTTTGTTTGTTTTAGTACATTATAATCTCTCTCAATCTTCCCCTCGACTTCTCTCATACATTTCATTAAACTTTATATCAAATTTCATCTAAAATAAATATCTTATTTCTTAAACACATATTTCAACAAAAGTTTTTTTGAACCTCTTCTCTCTTAAATATCAATCCACAAACAAATATTTTATATCTTTAAATCTTTAAATCATTTCATTTACTTTTTTTTTCTCCACTTCCCCTCGTCTCATCAACCAAAAATCCAAACACCCCTAGAGTTATGACATTACTTGATAGCATTGTATAGAGTAGGGGTGAATCGAAAAATCGAAAACCAACAAAATTGAATCGAACCGGTTCGCTATTTTAGAATAATATTGGATCGATCGGTTTGATATTTTATAAAAACGAAATATATCGGTTTATGATGGAAGAACCAATCAAAAATTGAACCGAACCGAATATATAAATAATAAGTTATATATGATATTAGTCACTATTTAAATTCGATGAAATAACCAATTTAAATGTGAAATATGAAATTAAAATTATTTTAAATATTGTGATACTTATAAAAAAGTTTTTTTTTTTTTGTTAGTAAAATGAAAGTACTTAGAATAAAATTAAAAAATCAAATTGTGAAAGAGACAAACAAAATTTAAAAATAAACTACATTTTTAATGAAATCAAAATTGAAAATCGAAGCAAACCAAATAAAACTGAACCAATGGTTTTGTCCTTATTGAACATCGGTTCGAACCCAATTATTAAAAAATCGAAGATATTGATTTGGTTAACGATTTGCCACAAAACCGACAAAAGCCAAACCGAAATCACTCATAGTACAGAGTGTCATGGTGCATATATTATACATGATTCCCCTCTATAAAAACCTTGTGTAATAATCATTAAGGAGGTTTTTATAGTCATGTTGTAATATTTATAATATTTTAGTAAAGCCTTCTCAAAAGATTAGTGATGTGGTTGAGGCAAGAGGAATACGAATGATTACAAGAGAAAGAAAACATAAAAAGTACAAAAAAAAAAAAAAAACGAAGAGATGATGTTGAGTTATATTAAACCGCTAATTAATCTAAACAATTTAGCTGATAGTGAAGAAAATAAAATAATGGGTATCAATAAAAAATAATTACGAGAATAATAAAAATTTGTTATGTAAAGAACAAAGTAATCAGAAAATAAAAATAAAAATGTAATTTTGAGAAATCATAATTACGAAAGAAATTATTTTCATTGACCAAAACAAAAAAAAATTATCTTTAATCACATTGTTATAATTTGTTCTTTGTGGCTTAGACATTACTCTAAATGTAATATTGTTTTTTTTCTTTTTTTTTTTCACAAGACTTAAATATACTCCCGTAATCTTACAATTGCAAAAGATTTGATCATGAAAATGTGAACGTAGAATCTACTCCAAACGAACATAACTCAGTTGACATTAGAGATATACTAACATAAGCTCGATCTCGAATCTTCCGTCTTGAATGTGTAATTAAAAAAAAAACTACAATATAATGTCTTTTATATGTATAATATATAGTTTTGTTTCTTATACAATATAGTAACAAAAACTGGAATTTAATACAATAAGAAAAAGATTAGTTACAAATGTTTTGTTTGGAAGAAAAATCAACGGTCAGCAACTCAAAGGAATGTTTCTACCGTTGATTAATGAAATAAAATAATAGTCGATGATTATTATTATTGTTATTTTCTTAGATAAAATAATAGTCAATTATCAGTCTCGTGAATTATTGAAGAATAGCTATAAAAAAAACAATTATGGAAGAATGACAAAAATATCATGTTTATATATATATTATATTCGGAAATATTTGGATCACTTTAGATATCTCATTGTCATATTTATAATAATAAGAAAATTATTTATTTTTTAATAATTATAACTTCATGTTTATGGTTTGAATTTAGTTATTCCAACATTATTAGTTTCTATTTAATTATTGTAATCTAAATTTACTTTCAATTATGATTTTATAACGAATATACTTTTTTTATTTTATAATTTTCTATTTCTTATATATATATATATCTATATATATATTTTTTTTTTTTTTTTTTTTTTTTTTTTTTTTTTTTTTAATTCTGTGATATTCACAATATACCCACTACAAATGAAGACTGCACTCGAACCTGAGATCTGGAGGGAGTACACCTTCAGAATTCAAGCCTTTTCAACTAACTGTCCCAGGATTTCTTATATATATGTTTTGGTCGAGTGTTTTTTTTTTTTTTTTTTTTTTGTAAATGTTTTCTTCCCACCAAAAAACCTAAAAAAAAAAAGGATAACGTGATATTACTCATTTATACAAGACACACCAAGTTTGTTGGCACGTAAATAGAAATATGTCTTACTCGGTCACATATCACTTTAGACCGATGATTTAATTAATTAAATAATTAATATTGACATATAAAAATAATTCATAAATTTAAATAAAAGATTAAAAAATAATTCATAAATTTAAATAAAAGATTAAAAAATTACAATTAAATGCGGTTTGAAACAAAATTTAATGTATTTATAAAGATGTTGTTTATGTGCTTGTCTGTCTTGGTTGATTGTTTGGTGGTATAGATCACCAAGTAGTCTATCGTGGCAGTTGTTTAGTTATGAGTCATTACAATTCGGTTACTTTTGTCATCATGCTAATATTAGGAACCGGAATACGCCAATGGGCGTTGGTTCGGAACATGTTCGTATCAATTAGAATACGTCAAAGGGCATCAATGTTTTGTTGGAAATCCGAATATGTTAAGGGGTGCTGATTCCGAATATGCTAAGGGGCGCTGGTTCGGGACATGTTCGTATCAATTGGAATACGTCAAAGGGCATCAATGTTTTGTTCGGGTAACAAAAACTTAATAACGCTAGAAGGAGGGCTTGAACCTCCGACCTTGTGGTTAACAGCCACACGCTCTAACCAACTGAGCTATTCCAGCTTATTTGATAATAATTTAAAAAACGAAAATTATAAGTTAAATTACAATATTATTTTAATCGCAGAGAATGATACAAAGGAGACTTGATTTACCGATCGAGTAGATGCTAATGCATCACCAATGACAGCTGAACTATACTCATTTTGCCAAAGATGGTGAGTGTGAAAGTCGACTTCTGCAACTAGCATAGATGCGGTTACTAAAAGGATACTGATGTACATTCATGTTTTTTTAAAATACTAAATAAAAACGTTTTTGAATATGTATGCAAATTAAATAGAAAATGGACACATCTCTAATAAATATACACGTTTTAAATATGTATGCAAAATTCCGTTTTAATGAAAATAATCGCTTACGACTATTATATTTTCTTTTAATTCTTCTTTTACAAGTACACAAATTTCTAAATTACTTTTTTTTTTTTTTTTGATATAAATTTCTAAACAATTTGAGTATTTACACCATTTGATTTTCAAATTTTATGGAACCTTCAAGCTTCAATAAAGTTTTTTTTGTTAACTTCAATCTTCAAGAATTTTTTATATGATTGCAACCTTGAAATGGGTAGCTTTAATCTTCAAGAATGCACGTAAGGCTTTTGAACCGAGAGAAAAACTTGTAAGTCCTTTCTCTCAATATTTTTCAACCTCATAATTTCTCTATTTATAAAATTTTCTAAGATCATGGATTTGGGCTTGCAAATGGACTTTGGACTCAAATATCTTCATGAAGTGGGCTTGGACCAACAAGTAGACTTTTGTCCAATCGTCTTCATGTAATGAACTTTGAGTCATATATCAAATGACACACGACACATTTTAACTTGACCATAATTTAATTTATGAGATCATATTAATTTATAACATATCCACAGAAGTAATCACTTCATCATTATCTAAACAATGACGTGACACTTTTTAATTTGCCAAAATTTATATTAGGAACTTATTTGATACAATTTAAATCTTATGATTTAGTTATTTAGTTTTAGGTTTGTTTCTAATTTGAATGTAATAGTTTAGGAAAATTGCTCGTAGCAACTTTTCATTCATTTATTTTAATTATGGCATTTTTTAAATAATTTATAAATAGAAAATTTTTATTCGTTTGTCAAAAAATTATAATTTTACCTATATTTTCAGTAATTGATTGAAGACTGTTGCTAAGCTAATTAAATTTATAAGCGAACTGATTAAGTCTATAAGTTAAATTACCATTTAAAGGTTATCAGCAGAACTACTGATTGTAGACTATCAGGTGAAGTTAAATTAATTTGATTGAAACTATCAGTTAAACGGGTTGAGGTGAGATATTTTGATCATTTTACATAAACGACACACCCACTTTTCTGGTATATAAAAAATATTTTTGAAATTTTGCTATTTATTTATATATATATATATATTTATTTATTTATTTTGCTATACATCAAAAATTCCCAATTTTTTTAAATTTTAATCCAATCTTTAATTATTTAATTTTATATTCATTTTAAGTTCAACCTTATTAGTCAATTATATATTTTTTTTCTATTTATTTTATCTTTTCGATTTAATTATTTTAAATATAATATTAAGATTTAATTCTTTTTATGCTATTGTGTATATAGTTTTATAGAAATTATTACACGTAACAACTTTACGTTCACATATTTCAATTATAGTTTTTTTTTTAAAAGTAATTCTTACCTAGTATATTTCAATTCGTTTTTAAAATTCTCAATTTTATCTCTTTCAGCAAACTTATTGAAGATTACACCGAAACAATTTAGAATTAGTGATTGAAAGCTATTAGGTGAAGCTAAACTGCAGACAGAAAGTTATTAACTGAACCAATTCAAGCAATGACATTTTGGTCATTAAACACAAACGATATATTTTTCTGCTATACATGAAATATTTTAATAATTTTTCCATACATGATTTTATTACTATTTTTTTCCTATACATGTAAAAACTCCTCATTTTTATTATTTTCTTATTTCTTTTAATTTAAATATTATAAAATATTTTTTTTTTAATGATATTAATTTTGAACCTTGTGATTTAATTACACTTATCTTTTTTTTTTTTAATTTGAATCTATTGATTTAATTAATTCATTCTTCCTCCCACAACATTAAAGCTAAAGATATGGTATTGGACCAAATCATAAAATTAATCTCTTAATCACAATAAAGTAAATATGAAAGATGGTGGTATGATCTAATTACACATGTGGAATATTATAATCACAATCATCCAAAGATATGGGTATCAAATCAATGGCTATTAAAGTGATCATAGAGAACCCTAAACTAGCATTTAAAAGGGCCAACATTTCTCAATGAATAATTACTTTATTGGGCTTTAAAAATTAAAAAAAAAAAAAAAAAAAACTTTATTTTATTTATTTATTTAGTTTGATAAATTGGAAATATTCCAAATAAAATTTCCCTCTATTTAAGCACATCAAATAACACATCCAAAGAACAAGTATATCATAATTGTTTTCATTTCAAATTTGGTAATTTGTCTTATTTTTTTATATCTATAAGATGTAGCTTTAAAAAAAAAAAAAAATAAATCAAATACCTCTTATTCTTTATTAAGGTAGATTATACATTCAGACTCTATGGTGTGATGAAGTTAGTCTACATAGTTTTAAAATCTAGACTTTAGTCTATGTGGGTTGAAACAAATTACAATTTAGTCCTCATGATTTAAAAAATTAGAATTTAGTCCTTAATGTTTGATAAAATCTAGAAAATAGTCTGTCGCTTGTAATTGTTGGTGAATAAAATAGGTAGAAATTAGTTACTTTTGTGTTTAATGATGAGAGTGTAAGATAAGTACTTAATTGGAAAAAAAAAACATAATTCATACATAACATTTACATATTTAATTCGCCTACGATTTACGAATAAAATTGACTATTTTTATAGATTGTATCAAAATTTTATATTTTTCTAAACTATAGGGACTAAAGTCTAGATTTTCAAATCATAGAAATTAAAATTATGACATTCTAGTTAAACTATAATTTATTTATTATTTTTTTTTTTTTTTAGATTACAACTATAATAATTATTAATTTTTAACATTAAAGGGAAACAAAAAAATCAAAAAACAAATATTGTGAAAATTTAATGAAATGGATTGAAAATTTTATAATCTCAAAAATAAATTTAGGAGATATAAAATTTCAATTTTTAATTGAAAATATGATTTATTGATTTTTAATTTGTTAAATTATAACACTATTTTAATTTGACGTAGAAATTTGTTAAAGATGTTAAATAAAATAGTCAACTTGGAAGAAAATGATTTCTTCAAACATAATAGAGACAAGCATGTTAGTTGTTATTTCATTGTTTTAGATTATAATAAGGAGATTTTTCATGAATGGTTTATTTTATTTTTTTTTTTTTTTAAATCAAGAGTGACAAAAATTTGAAAATATTTTGTATATAACATAAAAAAAAAAAAAAAAAACTTGGATCGATTTATGTAAAATGATAAAAATACATAAATTCGCTGATAACCGTCATGAAAACAACCTATTCCTCTTATTTTATCGAAATCTTTCTCCCTCTCCCTCTCTATTAGGACGAAAGAGGAATCGTAACTAAGTGCTAATGAGGCCAAGAAGAAGGAGAAAGATGGGTCGAATTAAAAAAGAGATCACGAAACGAAAGGGCAAAAATAGAAAATTATCAATAATTAAAATATATGTAATATTCTAAAAAAAAATGGTTTATATATTATTATTACAAAATATTTACAAAAGTAGTCAAATTTTGAAATATTTGTATATATAATTACTATTGTATTATAAGAAAATACGTGATTTTTTTTGAAAGCGACTGTTTTTATAATTATTTTCAAGATTGACTAATTTGATAAAAAAAAAAATTAAATGCTATAATTAAAATACAAACCCCAAAAGTTGAGTGAATTCCCTCATAATAATCATATTGATTTTTTATTCAATATTCTAATAAATTTTATACTCAAAAAATAGTATAAAAATGTTAATGAATTAATATAAAAGTATTTCTAAATAACTATAGAATTTAGCCTAAATGGGATTTTTGGATTAATTAAAAGAAATATTCCTTACTATTGAATTTGGAAAATATATTTCTATTTAGTTGATTTAAAAAAAGAAACTGCCCAAATCCAAAGTATATAAGCATCTCTCCATCCATTGAGAATCCTTAAAATTTTGTGCATATTCATGCAACTAAATATGTTCACTACTTCATTTACATTTGCTTGGTAACAAAAAAAAAATAAAAATAAAAATAAAAATAAATAATGTTCTTCTTTTATTCTTCTTTAATCATTCTCTCTCTTCTTTCTTTACTTCGATCTCGTTTTAGGGTTTTTCTTGTTCGGGTTAAAATATGAATGATTATTAAAGGCATGTTTGGCTGCGATGGAAAGAAAATGAAACAGAAGAAAAAAAAAGTAAGAATAAATTAAGTGAATGATGAGATGATAATTTGGTGAGCCAAACAGTGGAAAATAATCTCATCATACCAAATATGCTCTTAGTTCTTATCCTATCCAAATTTAGTTAAATTGTTTTTTTATAAAACTAGTCCAATCTAGAAAATAATTATATATATATATATATATATATATATATATATATATATAATAAATTTCAAAATAAATTAGAAAATAAAATTACTGTATTAATGAATATTATCGTATATTTTTTTTATAATATAATATTAATGAATATGTATATAAATATTTTAAAATTGACTACATTTATAATTGTTGTGTAAGAATAATCATCCTAATTTATTTATTTATTTATTTTTTATTTTTACATTTCTACTATGTATCCACCAAATTCAACTATAACGGTAGGTAAACAATGAAGTTTAACTTGATATTTGGTTAAAATATCATGTTGGTCCATAGACTTTCATTTTTGTTTCATTTTGATCTCTAAACTTTCAAAAGTTTGATTTTAGTCCTTAGACTTTCAAGTTTGTTCCATTTTGGTCATGAACTTTCAAATTTGTTTCGTTTTGATCATTAAACTTCCAAATGTTTAATTTGAGCCCCTAGACTTAAAAAAAAAGGGGTCAAATTTAATACTTATAATTTTTATTTTGTTAATTTTTCTCAAAAAATATATCATATTCTCATATAAACTTCAGAAATTTGTTCACATATTCTCTTTACTCGTATTGAAATTATAAACATTAGTGAATCAATTTCATTTAATATTAATTTTAAATTTATCATAAGGACAACTTTTAAATTTTTATTTAAGTCCAGAGACTAAAATTGAACATTTGAAAGTTAAAAGACCAAAAATGAAACAAATTAACTTGAAAGTTTATGAACTAAAAATTGAATTTTAGAAGCCTACGAACAAAAAAAAGAACAAAACTAAAAATTTGGCGATCAAAATAATATTTTAACCTTTTGATGATTGAATATATTTGAGTTTGGATTTGGGAATAATATTGATTTGAATTGAACATCTCCCATCTCTATTAATGTACATTCTATTTGACTTATTTCCATCTTCATTTATTCTATTTTGATGATCTCATGAGAGTTCAAATGTATGGTAAGCAAAAAGGGAGGTCTTGTCAAACAAGTGTCCAAATACACATAGTCTCTCTTAATTCCCAACTCTTAACAAATATATATTAAAATAATAATAATAATAATTAAGGATTGATTTTCAAAATTATTCTCCACTAATTCATATATTCTTTTAAATTCTTGGAATTACAAGGGCAAAGTAGATTGAAAAAAGTTTAACAAGAATAATAATAATAATTTACCAATAAAATAATATAAAATTCTCAATTGTTGTTAAAAATCAAAGCAAAAAATTGATTGAAATATTTAAAAATATATTTTTATATAACTTCCCTTATCTAAGATGGATTAGGAAATAACATATTTGCTTTCTTTTTTTTTCTTTTCATCCAAAGATAAAGACTAAAAGAAATATATTTACTTTTTGAAAAGTTGAAAAAAAATCTAAAATAGATATTTTATACTATATAGCAAAAAGAAAAAAAAAATAAAAATAAAGAAATTTAATTTATATCAATATTTTGAAAATATTTCTTACATAATAGAAAATTTGACCGATCAATACAAAATGACAAAAAATGTCAATGTTTCAATCGGTTCAAATAATAGTCATCAATCAATTCATTGATAACCTTCAATTATTAGTTCAACTAAATAACATTCTATCAGTAATTCAATTGATACATTATAGTTTTCCATCTGTTTATTGATAGGAAATAAGTAAATTGGGAATTTATTAAAAATGATAAAAATATATTATGTAAAAATTATTATTTTTAAAAAATATATAATTAAAACATATGAATAAAAAGTTGTTAGATTAATAATTTTTCTATTTTGAAAGTTAAAAGCTAAAATAAACATGAGAGAAGTTTTTTTTTTTTTTTTTTTTTTTTTTAAGAAATAGTCTTAAAAAAAAAAGTTTATGATCATGAAAAGAAAACTAGAATATATTAAAAATTGAGGACTATATTTTTGGACTTGCTTTCCAAAAGTCTCCTCTATAAATACACAATTCCCTCCAATCCTAGTCTCCACACTCTACCTTTTGCTCTCTATTCAATCCACCAACTCATCTTTGCCCTTCTTCTCTTTCAAAAAATCAACAAACTCAAAGAAAAAAAAAAAATGCAATACCAATCACAACAATATGGAGCTTCTTCCTCCTCCTTTTCGGCCAACGATCCACTCCGACGTATAGAGCAAATGGCATCGGAGAATGCCGTGGTCATGTTCAGCATGAGCTCGTGTTGTATGTGTCACGCCGTGAAGCGCCTCTTTTGTGGAATGGGAGTTAACCCTACAGTGTACGAGCTTGACGAGGATCCGAGAGGAAAAGAGATCGAGAGAGCGTTAATGCGGTTGATGGGGAGCTCTCCTACCGTCCCTGCAGTTTTTGTCGGTGGGAAGCTCATTGGCTCCATGGATAGAGTCATGGCTTCCCATATTAATGGCTCCCTCGTCCCCCTCCTCAAAAGTGCTGGTGCTCTTTGGCTCTAAAACAATTTCCAACCTACCAATTTAATACAAAAAGAGGTTTAATTATCTTAATTTTTCATGTTTATTTACCAAAGTGAAAAAAAAAAGTATTTACTTGTAATAATCAGTGTCCTCATGGTTTTTTTTTTTTTTTTTTTTTTTTTTTGCTTTGTAACAATCAAAGGTGTAATTAATAATTACATTTTGTTGTTTCAATTATTTGTTATGGTTGTTTAAAGTCATTAACCAACTTCACTTGTGTTGAATATATAAGTCTATTTTAGAGAGGATTTTATTTTAATTAATTAATTATATATAT
>JBBMEG010000021.1:11010162-11023170 GCA_037832605.1 Cyclanthera cordifolia | reverse complement strand
CCATTATTTCAAAGAACACAAGATAATTCAAAGAACACTAGATAAACAAAATACATAAGTTTAGCAAACTAAAAAATTTAGCATTTGCCTAAATAATTAGTAGAACTTCACTATATAAAAGTATGGAATACATGATAAACAAAGAAATAATACATGATAGCCGCGGGTAAAATAAAGAAAATAACAAAGAAATTAAATTAGTACCTTTCAAATGTGTAGAATAGCCGCGGGTAGAGGAGTTTCTCGTGAAGAAATGGAGTTTTTGGAGGAAGAAATGGAGTTTTTGGGGGAAGAAGAAGAAAAGTAAAGAAATGGAGTTTTTTGGGAAAAAGAAGAAGAAAAATGGAGGGTTTCGATGAAATGATAGAAAAAAAATGAAATGAGTGTTTTTGACCGCGGTTAAGATGAAGAAAAAGTAAAGAAATAGAGTTTTTTGGGGAAGAAATGAAGTTTTTTGGGGAAGAAATGGAGTTTTCGGGTGAGAAATGGAGTTTTTGGGAAGAAATTGAGTTTTGGGAGTGAAGAAATGGAGTTTTCGGGTGAGAAGCAGAAAAAAATGGAGGAAAAGAAGGATGGTTGGAGAAAACTAGGAGAAAATGGGGGGGGAGGGATTTTGTGTCGGTCGGACCGACACTAAAAGCTTCCTGGACCGGTTTTTT
Source organism: Cyclanthera cordifolia (assembly GCA_037832605.1). Lineage (NCBI taxonomy): Eukaryota > Viridiplantae > Streptophyta > Magnoliopsida > Cucurbitales > Cucurbitaceae > Cyclanthera > Cyclanthera cordifolia. The sequence continues at coordinate 11,022,511 of JBBMEG010000021.1, read as the reverse complement.
TTTTTTTTTTTAGAATAGGTCGGCTTTTTTTTGTAGTTCTGACCGACAATCTTTTTTTTTTTTTTTTGAAAATCGGTCGGCTTTTTTGTGTCGGTCTGACCGATACTATTTTTTTTTTTTTTTTTTAGTGTCGGTCATGATTTTGTGTCGGTCTGACCGACACTAAAAGTGTTGACCGACACCAAAAAATCGACATCAAATGTGACCGACACCAAATATCCGTGTTTTTTAAAATATTTTGGTTTGACCGACACCTATTCCCATATTTGTAGAAGTGATGTATGCATTTTGTACCTTATGTAGGAGTTCTTACTGAGTATTTCACAATGCTCACCCTTATTATTTTTCCCCTCCATGTATTGAGCTATACCGAGACGGATGAGCTGGACGAGGCTGTTAGATCATGCGAAACACATGTTTAATATTTTATACGTGTTGTCATTCTGCACGAACTATTTCAATTCAGTTATTTCTCATTATTATGTTTAATTTGTATTCTTGTCCAAGAGTCTGTTTTACTATTTTAACCATGTTAGATTTATAATATGAAATCAAATAAGAGCATGTTTGTTTTTAATAATCATTTTTTTTATTGATTTTAGACATGTATGTTGGTAAATTCTCAATTTAAGCTTTATTTTAGATCGAGTCTTTAAACAGAGATTCATTGCATAAGCAACGTTCGAAGCATTGTGGTTAATCCAAATCCTAGACTAAATTGGATTAAAAACTATTGTGCCTGCAAAGTTATAGTGTGATAATCAAGTAATTACACATATTACCTCAAATCCAGTATTTCATGAAAGAACCATATTGAAATACATTATCATTTTATTCAAGAGAAGATACAACAAAGTTTGATCTCAACAGGATATGTGAAAATTTGAAAGCAATTAGGTGATCTTCTCACCAAAGCATTGAATGAAGCACCGATAAATTATCTTTGTAACAAGCTACACATGATAGTATATTAAATTTAAGATGTAAACTCGATATAAAAATACAATAACTTTTCACTTTCAATATCTTTTACAAATTAAAAGTTCAAAAGTACTTTTAAAACTTATCAAAGTTTAATATTATTGCCCCCATAGATTACGGGTATTTTTTATAAATATTTTTCTTTGTATAGAGGATTTGGAGACCCCGATCACATTGTTGTCTACATGTGAATTTGTTAATCCAAAATTATTACAAGAGTACCACATTTAGCATATGTAGCACCATTTTATACCATACAAATAATTATTTATTTTAATATTTTTATTTATAACATAAATATATGTGGTACATAAGAATGACACACGTTCATATCGGGAGAAGTTGTAATCTTATTATAAATATTGTTTTTCGAAAATTTTAATCATGAACTAGTGAGTAAGAATTTACGAGATGTTTACAAGGATGTTTGGATTTGGATATAACATTTAAGAGTATTTAAAATTAATATTTATATTGAAAATTTATTTTAAATATTAAAAGTAATGATTAATAATTATCAAAAACCTGTTTATATATAATATTTAAGAGTATTTAGAATTAATATTTAGAATTAATATTTAGAAGGAAGATTTATTTTGTATATTTAGAAGTAATGGTTGGAATCAAAAGTTCTTTTGGATTTTTTTTTTTTTTTTTTTTTTTTTATATAGTATTTAGTGAAATACTAATTCCAGATAGTTGCTCAATCTAAATATCCCCTGTGAGTTGCAAAAGACTAGACTATTCAAACATAAAAAAATAATTGAAAATATAAAGTTGGAAAGTATAGAGACCTAAAAAGTGTACTTCAACCTTATATTATGTAAATATTAATTTCTGGAACTTGATGTAAAAGAAGTAAAAAAAAATTATGTTGCTATGCAAATTTGCTAACAGCTTAGCTAAATACTCCTCCCTACACAGAGTGTTTAAATACAAAACACATCTGTTTTAGAGAACCTGAGCAGAAGAAGCTTCTCTGCTATCTGCAGCATTTGAATTGCCATTAACTTTATTGTCCACTCTTCTGAAAACAAGTTTTTGCTGTGGAAGTTGGCCACTAGAGAACGCTAACACCTCTGTGTCTATTACAATTGTGTCTTCATCCTTGAATTCTCCTCTCAATATGCCCTTCGCAATTTCGTTCTCCACATTCTGCTGTATTACACGCTTCACCGGCCTAGCACCGTAGTTTGGGTCATACCCAAGACTTCCGAGAAGTTGAATTGCCGCATCGCTCACCTCGATCTTCATCTTCTTGTCTGCAATTCTCTTTTGAACCCGTTGCAGCTGTTTAAGAATATGCACAGAGGAGTTGTTATTGCATGAGAAATTTAGAAACTACGTTAATGAAGTGACTTTAAGTTTGACTACTTAGCAAGTTAGCAATGGAGTTTTACCTGTAACCGAACAATACTGCTGATCTGATCACGGTCCAGAGGTTGGAAAACAATGTACTCATCAACTCTGTTCATAAACTCGGGACGAAAGATCGATCTTGCAGCTTCTAAAACTCGTCGCTTTATAGTTTCATAAGCCGTTTCCTTAGGCAGTGTATCATCATCAGTATTGAGAATATACTGTGATCCCACATTTGATGTCATGATGATAACTGTGTTAGTGAAGCTTACAGTCCGACCTTGCGAGTCGGTTACCCGCCCATCGTCCAAAATCTGAAGGAACACATTGAACACATCAGAATGTGCCTTCTCTATCTCGTCAAACAGAATGACTGCATAAGGCCTTCGGCGAACGGTTTCTGTTAACTGCCCACCCTCTTCATAACCTACATAACCAGGTGGGGCTCCAATCAGTCTTGAAACTGCATGCTTCTCCATGTACTCACTCATATCGATTCGCACAAGGGCCTCTTCGGTGTTGAATAAATAGGAAGCAAGGGCCTTGGCTAGTTCTGTTTTTCCAACACCAGTTGGGCCCATGAACATGAAACTAGCAATTGGACGGTTTGGATCGGAGAGACCAGCTCGAGATCTTTGAATGGCTTCGGCAACAGATTTAACTGCAGGGTCTTGACCCACGACACGTTTATGAAGTTCTTCCTCCAAGTATAGAAGCTTCTCCCTCTCGGATTGTTGAAGCTTAGAAACAGGGATCCCAGTCCACTTGCTAACAATTTCAGCGATATCACTTCCAGTCACTTCTTCTCTCAACATGGACTTCCCTGAATTCATATACTCATCTAACTCCTTTTCTGCATCTACTAGCTGGCGTTGCAAAGAATTTAAGCTTCCATACTTCAATTCAGCCGCTCGATTAAGATCATATTCTCTTTCGGCTTGCTGGATCTCCAAACTTACCCGGTCAATCTGCAGGAATGAATGTAAAAATTACTGAGCAGATGATAATAATCTTAAGAGAACTGTTCTCTTCTACTTCTACAGGATGTCCCCACTAGCTAATTTATGCCAAATTCTACTTGCAATCTTGACTTCTTGAAACATCAGAAGTTAGAATTCATCATCTTCCAACAACCATCAAACCAGATAAATTATAGGTAGAAAGTGAAACATTTTTATAACAGAAAGGGAAGACCAGCATACCTCCTCTTTGATTGACTGAAGGCGAGTCATGACGGACTTTTCGTGCTCCCACTGCTCAGTCAGCTGGGCTTGCTTCTCCTTTAGAAGAGACAACTCAGCTTCAAGGCGACTCAACCTATCTCTAGAAGCTCTGTCTGTATCATTGGTTAGGGAAAGCCTCTCCATCTCAAGCTTCAGTACAGCTCTATTGATCTCATCAAGAGCAGTAGGTTTCGAAGTAATTTCCATTTTCAGCTTAGCAGCAGCTTCATCAACGAGGTCAATAGCTGTATTTGAAATTTTTACCATAAGTATCCAACGTTGCAGATTCCAAAATCTTTCCAATAAAATTGAATAAAGTGTGTTTATTCTCAACCATATCAAATAATTCAACCATATCAAATAATTCCATACCTCAAAAAGATATTTACCTTTGTCGGGAAGAAATCGTCCACTAATATAACGGTCTGAAAGAATTGCAGCTTCTACAAGAGCACCGTCAGATATGCGAACTCCATGATGCAGCTCATATCTTTCTCGAAGCCCACGGAGGATAGAAATGGTATTTTCCACAGTTGGCTGATCAACATAGACCTGTTGGAATCTACGCTCCAATGCTGGATCCTTTTCAATGTACTTTCGATACTCATCCAATGTTGTGGCACCAATACACCGCAGCTCACCCCTACCAAGCATAGGCTTCAATAGATTGCCAGCATCCATTGCACCATTTGTAGCACCTACAGAGACATCAGTAGCTTATTAAGATAACAGACCATGTTCCAAAAGAATAATAATAATAACAGACCAATGCATCAGCCTATCAGTCAAACTAGGAGTGTACAAATGAATCAAAAACCTGATGAACCCCGACTACCCCACCCAAATTGTAAGGGTTGGGTTGAGTTAAGTTTTTTTCAATTTGGCATGGTGGAGGCATGTTAAGTGTTTTCCGTCTTTCTTGAATTTAAGCCTGAGTTGTGTTATACATAGTTTTATTTTTTTCTCATTTAAGTTTTTTTTTTTTTTTTTGAAAATTAGGAAACTATAGCCGAGATAACCACATTCATCCCTAGGCCACACACCGGAAGACATTGAAGAAATGGAGACACGGGAAGTATCAATAAATTAATGTCACATGTGAATCTCGAACCTGGGACTTGAGGAAAGCATACTTTTAAAATCCAAGTCTTTGACCATTGCGCCACCCCTTAAGAACTTTAAGTGCCACGATTTATTATTATTTTTTAATCAAACAAGTGATGTGCATATTGATGAAAATAAAAAAATAAAAATAAAACATGATGAAATGATGAAAAATATAATGAAAAGTCGTATTTATTTTCACTATATGAAAAAAAAAAAATCCAAACAAAATTACTTATTTTGTGCAAACAAATGAACCCAACCAAAAAATACAAGGTTAAGTTGTTTCTTTAAAGGTTAGGTTGTTTCTTTAATTGGGTTGTGTTGGGTTAGGAAAGTGATCGACGCAGATTTTTTGGTTGGTCTAAAATTACCCCTAACCCAATTCAACCCAAACCCAAACAACAACCAGTGATCACTAACAACAGGCTACAATTTTCTAAATAAAAGTTCGCATATGCTACCTGCTCCAACTACAGTGTGAATCTCGTCAATAAATAAGATAATCTGGCCATCTGATTCTGTAACTTCCTTAAGTACAGCCTTGAGCCTATCCTCAAATTCTCCACGGTATTTTGCTCCAGCAATTAGAGCACCCATGTCGAGAGATATTAACTACATGAAAAAAGCAAGTTGCTAAGATTGAGGTAAACTGTGAATCTAGAAATCCTCCCTTGGAGGAAAGGGATGAAGGAACACACTAGTAAATGAGTGATCGCTAAACCATGAGAGAAAAGAGCCGGCATCCTTTATCAAGATGAAAATATGCAAGACAGAGAATGCATTTACTTTATTTTTTATATATAACCGTGAGTGTTTAAGCTAGCTTATGCACAGTTTGACTATTCTCACAAAACGTATCGTCTGACCATACAACATTTGGATGTTAAGGATATCCATAAAAAATTACTTTCAAGGTAGATGACCCCCATGAATTCAACACATAACCTCATCGACCCCAAGGTCCTTTTGACCACTATGTATAATAATGATAATATAATAACATACCCGCCTATTCATCAAAGCCTGAGGTACATCACCTTGAACAATTCTTTGTGCCAGCCTGTTTAAATGAAATGAACGGGTCGTTAGGAAAATGAGAATATGAAGATATTTTATAAAGGAAAAAATTGACAGTTTACCTACAACAGTGCAAATTGTAGACGTTTTGACTAAAGAACTTCCGAAGTTACAATTTGACAGACAGACATCTTCGCACCAGCTCGAGGGAGAGTGTAAGAATTATTTGATTGATTATTTTTTCCTTTTTTGATGTATTTATTCCATATGTAATTCTTTCCATCATATGAAATTTCCTTAAGTGTAAATTTACCTCCTTTAGAGAATAGGGCTTCTCTATTCAAAAAGGACCCTTGTAACTATTCTACATTGGATTATTTAATAAAAACTTACTTCTATTCTCTCCAAAATTCACAATTTTGATTTTTTTTTTTTTTTTTTATTCCATTTCTTTTTCTTCTTCTCCCATTCTTTTTCTCTACCAATAGAAGTTTACTAAATTGTCACTGATTAAAGACAACTAGTGTTGCAGAGACATTGATTGAACTCTATTAATTGAAGTAAAAAATTTACAACTTAGTGAAGTACATTGGTTGCAGTTCCAAATAGAGGTCTATCATTACTCTATTTCTATTGATTGAAGTTGCATATAGCAGTCTATCAGTATCATTGATTGAAGAAACTAATAGAAATTTATCAAACAGGAGACGTAAAACCAAGGGTTTTGCTGATTATATTTGATAGAGAAGTATAATGTAATGAGAGTTCACCACATTCATCCAAGATTAATCAAATTTTCAATCAGTATTACCGATTGACTCCAAACAATAAACTTCAATAAATGACTTCAATCAATAAACTACTATCAGTATCATTAGTTGAAGCGTTCTGGTAATTTCAATGTTTTTGAAGTTGTTATGCAATTAATTTGATTTTTTCCTTTTTTTTTTGTACCCAATGATACACTCATTATTTATATTGTTTTTCAGAGGAGGGGGAGAAGGAGCAGGGAGTTTCAGAACCTTGTTTATTTTAGAGGAAAAAGAATGCACTTACCCTTCAGAAATAGCAGTTTTCCCCACACCAGGTTCACCAATAAGCACAGGATTGTTCTTTGTTCTTCTAGATAGAATCTGAATACACCGTCTAATCTCATCATCTCTTCCAATAACAGGGTCAAGCTTCCCAGATTTAGCCAATGCTGTTAGATCTTTTCCATACTTTTCAAGTGATTCGTACTTGCCTTCAGGATCTGCAAGAAACAACAGATTACTTAATAATGGAATACGCTCTTTAAACAGCACATACTCATGGCATACTACCAGGTCATAGAGAGGCATCAGGCATATATGGAACTTCTATTAATGAGAAAAAGACATAGAGAAGTATATTATTATTATTATTATATCTAACGTCTACATTCCAACAAAACAAAAAGAACAAGTACCCACCAAATTAGAATTACTGTGGGGTTTAATTTCTTACAAGCTCTAATGGAATGTTAAGGTCCCAGATCTAAATCATTTTTCCTTCATTAGTTGTTTTACTAAGCTAGGAATCATCAACCAATTTTCTGCATATTATTGAAGAGCTGGAATATGTAGATACAGACGACACGCTAAAAATCAACATCAGGTCCAACAAATTGCCTTGGTATTGGATATATGCAAAACAAAACCACATATGGGTATTCGAAAGAAATTTAAAAAAAAAACAACGGAGAGAAGGTACCACCTTGGTCAATAACAGATTGGCGCCCCCTAACAGATTCAATTGCAGATTTCAGTGTTTGCAATGATATTTGAAAATCCTTAAACAATTGCTTCCCGAAGCGCTGATCTTGAACGAAGCCAAGAACCAAATGCTCCACAGACACAAATGAATCCCCATACTCTTTCTTGAATTCTCTAGCTCGCTGGATCAGTGCTTCTAAATCACGTCCCAACATTGAACCAGCTGACTCACCAAGAACCTAGTGCAATAAAATAGAGACTCGTTTTAACCGTCTAACAACCATGGCACACCATATTATTGGATATAACAACCAAAAATTCATAACAATTCACAACGGTTGGTTAGAAATTCAAAATGCCAACATGAGCAGAGCTCAACTAGAATAAAGCAGGTATCCTAAACCAAAACGTAAGAAGTTGGAATCTACCACCATATTGTAAAAAATAAATTGTAGATTTTCATTTTTTATATATAGGAAATATAAAACTTTTCATTGACGAAGTCCTATAAAAAAAACTAGTTACAGTAAAATATGCAAAAGAGATATCAATGTAGAAAAGATTGTAGCAACAAAAAGGGGAGACGATATACTACAATATAGAAGTAGAACAATAGTAGTTTTAGGATGTCATGTGTGTTTAACATCATTGAAGATCCTATTGTTTCGTTCCATCTACCACTTCAAGAAGAAATCATAATAAAACTAAGCCTCAAAGTTTTTTGTTCTCATTCTTACAGGGGTGGCTTCATCGAAGGATGTAGCAATGAGATCATGTTGCCTTGTGGCCATTTGTTCCACGTTAGAATTCTTCAACACATTTATAAGATAAGGTGAATTACGCCTCTCATTGTCAAGTGATTTTGAGATGGATGCCCACACCTTTTAATATGGTATCAGAGCTCCATGTTATTGACTCCCAAAATTCCAAAGAACCTACCCAAACGGGCAAAAACTTAAGTGGGCATTTGATGATCCAAAAAATTCGGATCCGACTCAAGCAAGTGAGCGAAAGCAGATATATTTTGGGCTACAAATTCAAACCTAATCCAAGATGGATTTTTCAAAAATGGTATCAGGGCAAGTTGGAGATACTGACTTTGTGGAACATCTCTCACATCAGAAAGGTGAAGATTCTTCAAAACATTTATATGATAAGGTGGGCTACTCCTCTCCTTGCGAATTGGTTTTGAATTGGTTTTGAGATGAATGCCACACTATCTAATATGTGCTCCAAAGTCCAACCAAAGATAGAGAAAAGATGAATTGTAGACGCTCTTAGACATATGAGTGTATTCAGAGAAAGAAACTAAGACTGATATAATAATATTATATATGCATATAAGAATTTAATTCCATGATGCAAGTACCTTTGGTTGGCGTTTGATGAATTTATCGGTAGCCTCCAAAAGACGAGTATTGTCAACCCCAATCTTAGAAAATATCCGACGAGCCAGCCCATTTTTCTGCTCCAGTAGAGTCTTCATCAAATGCTCCGTCTCTACAATTTGATGCTTGTTTTCTTTCGCTATTTCTGGAGATGAAACAATAGCTTGCCACGCCATTTCTGTAAATTCCTGCTGTGTAATCTGAAATAAAACTTACAGGATCAGTAAAATGCATAGAGAAATCACTCTGCTCGGCATAAACCAAACTATTAAGATTTGAGAAAACCAAGCGCCAAATTCTCAACGCCCACAAAACTTCTTCAGAAATTATGGACCAGTACAAGTTCAAAGCATTAAAACACCACAAGAGAAAGTCACAGAAAATCAAATTGAACTTACGGAAATGGCTGCTAATGAAAAACAAAGAAATGAATAAAACAACAGAACTGACCCTTCCATTTGAGGCATCGCAGCGGACAACAAAGCTCGAATTCCTCCTAAATCTCTGAAACTCAGCATTCCTGTTGTACATCAAGCGCAATTTAGGTTTCGAAGAGAGGGAAACGGGAAGCGGAGGCTTGAGAAAGAAAGCGTTTCTAGTGGAAGAAATGGAAGGGAAATGGGAAGGAAAACAAATCCCAATTGCATAAAACGGCGCAGTGGTGGAAGCCATTGCTGAAATTTAGGCTCGACGGCGAGCAAAGTTTTTTGTGAGAATGGATTGAAGAGGAAGGGAAGCAGTGGATATTGGTTTTGGAACTGGAATTTTGAATTTTGTTTTTGCTTTATCGGAGTGGTGAATGGAATTGGAAGGGTATATGTATCACGTCAGAATAGAAGCAGTGGTGGTCGAGTTTCTTCGGGAAGCCTCGCGAAAACGCACTTGTACATTATATGAAATTAAAATGGTTAAATTACCTTTTCTTTTTTTGTGATGTTTGGTTGAGATTAACTATTATAATAATTTGTTTGTTTGGATTTGCTCCAAGAAATGAGATTATAGAGAGTTATAATAATATCTTGTTTTGATGTCTTTCTTTGTAGAGAAGTTGTAGGAAAGTTTTGTTATTTATAAATGGTGCATTATTTAATTCCTCCTTTTGGCGAAGAAGTTAATTTAGCTTAAAATAAATCTCACAAACAAACATGTTTTAGAACGGTCGAATTAACTAAGCTATAGTTTGGGGGAAGTGTGAATTTAGTCTCTACTATCAATTTCTTTTCTTGCCTCCTGCTGCTTCCCAATGGTCGCCACCAAATTCATCTATAATATTACGACTGTTCATTAATATGCTCTTTTGTACATTCTTTATTACAGTCAGAAAGCCACTATTTCATCTTCCATGTATTTAGCATCTTAGAGGAATGGTCGGGGTTCTCTAAGTATGGGTCTTAATGTACCTTTAATGTACTTGTAATTATTAGTATTAGGTTTATTCCCTTCTTCTCTTTTAATGTAAATGTGTATTTAAAAAAGCCAAATTCATTTGTTGAGCTTCAGAGATTGTAGTTGAAAGCATTGAATATAGAAGAGGTTTTTCTCCTTTATATTGTCTCTTGTCTTTGCATTTTCAAAAGTGTGTTTTCTAAACTTGGTACCAGAGCAATGTATGATCCAGCCAGCATCGGACAAAGGAAAGGGAAAAATGATAGAAGAGACAAAGTCACTAAAGACACCAGACAAGAAACCTGAATATAATCCTTATTATACTAAGAACAACAATGACAAGATCCTTGTTAGGCACAAAGGCACCCTAATCGGGTATTTATCTTGCTCTAGCCTGATGGCACATACCTCTACCAACAAATTAAACAGAGGCAATTTCCCCTTATGGAAAAGCGTCTGCTAATAAGCTACCAGATCTGTGGTCATATTGATGACAGCACCCCTTGACCAAGTAGGTTGTAGGTCATTCCACCCTCTGATGATGATCCTACGGAAGGTGTTTGTACAAATCCTAAAAACATCTGGGAGGCAGAGGATAAAATCATAAGTTGGATGGAAAGACTTTGATCTCGTACACCCTTGCTGGCCTGAACGAGGAATACAACCTTGTTGTTTGCTTCTTAAGAAGTGCAGATATTTCATGGCTTAGTCTTCAATATGAGCTAATAACATTCGAATAAAGGCAGGAAAGCTACAGGCACTTAAAGGTAATGTTGTTATCAATGAATCCTCTATTAATACCTTCTTTGAGACATATCAGGCTCCAACAAGTATTAACTTTGGCAACTTCAAACCAAGAAACCATCAACCAAGCCCCAACAATCCTTACTCCAATGACAATAAAGATCAATTAAAGAACTATGAGAAATGGAAGAACAAGGGTAGCTACTCACCTTATAACAAAGTAGTTTTTCAAATCTGTGGCAAACCAGGACATATAGCAGCCAAGTGCTACCATCGTTATGACCCTCTAAGGTAAAAGGCTTCTTCCAGCAACAATGATAATGGAACTCAATCTAGGAATCCTCAAAGAACGACTCTTATGTCCTACCCAAAGACTCTCTAAGATTTGAGCGGGTTCTTGGACAATGGAGCCAGTGATCATGTGAGTGCAAACTTTGGACGCCTCAATATTCATAGAGAAACTTTAGATACACAATTCATAACTGTTGCAGAAGGTTCTAAAGCTCAAATACTTGGAGTAGGTAGTTGTTTTCTTAAGAGTTCTTGTATATCCTTATTGCTTAAAGATGTTTTTTGTGTTCCATCTATCAAGAAAAATCTCCTCAACATCTCTAAACTGACCAGCGACAATGATGTTAATGTGGAATTTAATGATCGTTTTTGTACTATTAAGGAACGAAACAAGAAGAAGATCTGGGTTCTGGAAAGTTTTATAAAGCTAAGGGTTATACAAGGTAGATGGTTTTGAACAAGCTATTGATCAGTCTATGCATTATGCTACACTAAATAAGGAAGAACTTTTGGGAGATCAACCTATAACCACTCAGACAAATGGTCCAACAAGGGATTAACATTATTTGACAAACAACCCTAGTTTCTCTTTTGCATTTACGAAGGGTATTTGGCAACCACAAACTCCATTTTACAGTAAGCGATTCTAGAGCAGCTAATGTGACAGCCCGATCTTTTGCCCTAACTTCGAGGTTAGTCTTTTATTCTTTTAGGCTTACCGGGAATTCCGGAAGTCGTTTTAATTATTGTTTTTAGTTAAAAGAATTTATCTTAAGTCATAATTGAGGATTGTGAGGTCGGAAATTGGAAATTAGGGGTAAAATAGTAATTTTAGACTCAGGGGCATTTTTGTAAATTCTGCCAACTTTTTTGTCCTTATATAAAATGACAAAAGACGAATTTGATTAGGGTTTTGAGTAAAATTGTGAATTTCAGCGCCGCCCACTACTTTTTCTCTCAAAATCAGCGTTTTCCGACAAGCCGCCGACCGAGACTGCCACAATCATTGGCTGCAGGTCTCTTTGCCGACAACATCAGCAGCTGTGTCAGACGTGTCGCCTCGGGAACAGCCGCCGTCTGCAGCAACCAATCGCGTGAAGGGAGAGGTTGTCGCGCCCAA
>JBBMEG010000021.1:10987932-11010062 GCA_037832605.1 Cyclanthera cordifolia | reverse complement strand
GTAGTTTGTCATCATCAAAAAGGGGAGATTGTTGGCTTTTTGGCCCTTAATCCCAAATTAATTAATTTTAATTAATTAATGTTTTAATGATAACAAACCTGATCTTAATTACTAATAATTTTGATACTTCAAGATGTCTATAGTGTAGCTTTATAGTGAGACTATAAACAGCTTGTTCATTATAGGAATCAGTGGCATTTAAGAAGAAAGATGCAACTATAATGGTAGAATGGGTCTTTTATCCCAATTGTGGATTACGAACAAGCTTGTGAAAGATCAGATGACAGATAACTAACTATATCTTTGGAAATAACTTGTCTTATAGTGCAAAAGAGTTTAGCATATGCTTTTAATAAAATAAGTCTATTGTTAACGAATAGGAATTGAATACTAGGTCGTTGTATCTTTAACCTACCTATAGTTTCACTGGCCCCCTTGCCAGCTCATACTTGCTAGCACACTATTTTATTAGATAATGATTTTGAAGAGTTTAAGTTCACGAATTAATTATGTTGGACTTAATTAATAAGAGCTTAAGTTTTTATTAAATTTAACTATTAATATATTGGAAATGTTATATTTAATATTTATTTGATAAATATTAGTAATAAATATTAGTGAGAAATAATTAACTAACTGAATAAATTAATTATGAATAATTATTGGATAATTATTTAGTAAGAGGAAATTAATTAATATGATGGACATATTAATTACATAAATAATTATTGGATATTTATTTATAGAGAGAAATAATTAATTTTACAAATAAACTAATTGTATAAATAATTATTGGGTGGTTATTTATTAAATGAGGAATGATTTAATTTATTGAATAAATTAATTGTGTAAATATTCGATAACTATTTATTAAGAAATTATTAATTAATATGTTGGACATATTAATTTCATTTATAATTATTGGATAATTATTATAGAGAGGATTAATTAATATATCGAATATATTAATTTAATTAATATATCGAATATATTAATTTAATTAATATATCGAATAAATTAATTTAATTAATATATCGAATATATTAATTTAATTAATATTTATTAGATAGATATTAATTAACAATAATTAATTAATATATTTGATACATAATTAATATTTTTTGGATAAATATTAATTAACATATTAGATGAATTAATTGAATTAGTATTTACTAGGTAGAGGCAAGTGTTGTTTAAAAGAAGTTCAGTTCAGTAGCTTGAAGCTGAAGAATAAAGCTTGGAGGTTGAACCTCAAAGGATAATAAAGAAGAAAAGAAGGTTGAATAAAGGCAATGTATCCAAAGTAAAAATATTCAAGGCAAAGAAGGATGGAAAATTTTTCCATTGTCAGAAGCTTGGTGTAATGCCCGTAGTAATGAGATGTACATGAATGAACCGAATTCACATCTGGATGAGAGGGGTCTTGAGAGATATAGTCTCATGGTTAAGAAAGGCTTAAAATAATTAATTTATACTACATATACCAACAAGGTTCACCTTCTTTTCTGATGGTTCAATCGTAGGAACTTCACAATTAAGCGTGCTTAGCTTGTAGTAGTCCTTGGTTTGGTGACCTCTTAGAAATTTTTTTAGAATGCATGTTAGTAAGGAAAAAACATGCTAAAAGAACCCGTGTTGGTCTGTGAGAATATTCTTCACTCTCAGAAGCACTTAAAGACATAGTTAACGTGGTCAGGTAGTAGGCGATGAAGGGGATATTGGTGACCATAGAGGTTAATTCTGAATTCCAAGACCTTGTCCAAACCCATGAATGAACAGAGTACACATCCGAATGAAAGGAATCTTAGGAGATATAGTCTCATGATTTAGGAAGACTTAAAAGAATTGATTTGTATTACCTATGCCAACAATGTGCACCTCCATTTTTTGTGGCTTAATCGTAAAATTTTTACAATTAACTGTAGTTAGCTTGGAGTAGTCCTTGTTTGGATATCCTCCTAAGAATTTTCCTAGAATGCATGTGAGTGAGAACAAAACATGTTGAAGAACATAAGCATTATTCATTTATAGGAAGTGACTATTAGGAACAGTTAGACACTAGATAGATATTTCAAAAGGTTAGAACTAGAAAAGTTGTTTCAAACATAATAGTCTGAAACGACTATGGGTAATAGTAGAACAAACAAACAACAAGAATTTTTCCTAAATTCAATACATATCTTTGACATCTTAAAGTTGGGTCACATAAACTTCAATAGGATTGAAAGGTTAGTAAAAGATAGTTCTCAAACTAGGTTATAGATGCACTTTACTTGTATGTGAACTTACATAGAAGACAAGATGACCAAAAGATCCTTTACTGCAAAGGGAGCTAAAGCCAATCAACCTTTAGAGCTTATACATTCAGACTTGTGAGGTGCAATGAATGTTAAAAGTTAGGGAGGGTATGAGTACTTTGTATCCTTTACGAATGACTACTCAAAATATAGATACATTTATCTAATGCAACATAACTCTGAGACTCTTGAAAAGTTCAAGGAGTTTAAGGATGAGGTTGAGAACCGATTGGATAAAAGAACTAAAATGTTGCGATCGGATTGTGATGGATATATGGACTTGGATTTAAAAAATTACTTGGTAGAACATGGAATAATGTCCTAACTCTTAGCACCTGAAACACATAAGTAGAATGGTGTTTTAGAAAAAAGAAATAAAACTTTTTTGGTAATGATTCGTCGATGATGAGTTTTGCTCAACTGTCGGTATTGTTTTGGAGATGCACGTTGGAGACCGTGTTATACATTTTGAACATGGTACCCACAAAAAGTATCTTGGAGACATCCTATGAATTGTGGAGATGATGTAAAGGTAGTATACATCACTTCAGGATTTGAAGATGTTCAACCTATGTGCTGACTGTAAATTCAAAGAAGTTAGAGCCACGTTCAAAGATATACCTATTTGTAGGTTACCCCAAAGGAATGAGAGGGGTTTATTTTTAAAACCCATATGAGAATTAAGTGTTTGTGTCAACAAACACAACTTCTTAGAAGATAATTATGTTAGAGGCCATAAATCTCGATCGACAGTAGTGTTGAAAGAATTAAATTTCGTTAATGCTACATATCCTACAACAAAGGTTGTACAGTCCAATCGCAGAATAAGAATTTAAATTTTGTTAAATTAAATTTCGTTAAACTTGATTATTAATATATTGGATATATTAATTTAATATTTATTAAATAAATATTAGTGAGGAATTATTAATTTATTGGATAAATTAATTATAAATATTTATTAAATAATTATTAAGAGGAAATTAATTAATATGTTTATTAAATAAGAATGTTTGACATATTAATTGTATTAATAATTATTGAATAATTATTGATTGAAAGAAATAATTAATTTTTCGGATAAATTAATTGTATAAACAATTATTGGATAATTATTTTTTAAATGAGAAATGATTAATTTATTAAGTAAATTAATTGTGTAAATAATTATTCGATAATTAATTATTGAGATAGAATTAAGGGTTCTTTATATCCATAGCCATATGGAGAAACTCATTTACATTCCTGCCAAAAAAGCAATTTAATTGCAACCATATCCATTTCTATTTTTTTGAATTTAATAATACATAGGATTTGACTAGAATACCCTTAATAATTTCGTTTGAAATTTACCTATTAAATACATTTTTTAACCTAAAATACTTTCCAAAACTGTTCAGAAACTACCATCCAAGTTGCTAGTGGTACACATTCCCATAATTTTCGCAGGATTTTCATTATTAAAAGCGCCGATTTTCGCTAGAGAAAGTTTCGGAAATTTTCTCCAGTTTGTGCAGGACCTCTCGACTTCTTCAACAATTTCCGACTGCTTCTTGGTATATCGTTCGTATAACTAAGTAAAATAGAGAAAGAAATAACATGATCTTACTCATTTGAAAAATGATAATTCAGACTACCTACAAAATTGTAAAAGACAAAGGGAGCATAAGTATAAATATGGTATTATTGCAAAACGTAAGTATAAATATGGTATTACTGCAAAACGTAAGTATAAATATGGTATTACTGCAAAACGTAAGTATAAATACGGTATTACTGCAATGAAGTGTAGTTTACAAATGTGGCAGCTGATGTGCATTTGTATTTATGAAAATGAAGACGGAACAAAACAACAGAACAAAAAAAAAACACAGCAGATCCTATGAAGTAATATAACGACAAATACAGTATAATAAGGGTATTATAAACGGAAATTTACGCATTACCTATGCCGTCCACGAAACGTCAACAAAACCAAAACGTAAACAGCACAATTAGAAGATTTAATCTGCAACCCTTAGACGAACTAAAGAAAAAACGAAAAAAGTAGAAAGAAGATGATGGTTTAGGTTAAAATCAAAATTAAAGGAAATTAATGATTGAAACTCAAAAGGAAACATTATAATATATATAAGGAAAAAATAAATCTAATAAATAACACATTCAATGTAAAATTTAACACATAAATCCGAAAATTATATAATAAATTCAAAATTTTAAATAAGAAAAATTACCATATAAGTGCAACAAGGGCAAAAAAGTGATTGGCATTAAAATCATTTATGTATAAAAAAACATTTGGATATCTTTGCAATTAAAATCAATTTAGGATGAAAATGTAATAATTATTTCCTACTTGAATATCCATGTTAAATTCCCTAGAATTAATTAATATGTTGGACATATTGATTGTATTATTAATTATTAAATAATTATTAAAGAGATGATTAATTTTGATATATTGGATATATCAATTGAATTAATATTTATTGGATAAATATTAATTAACAAAAATTAATTAATATGTAGTAAATTGAATTAGTATTTATTAGATAAATATTAATTAAAGAGAATTAATTAATATACTGGATATATTAATTGAATTAATATTGATTAGATAAATATTAATTTACTTGATATTTATTAGATAAATATAAATTAAACAATTCTCTTGATGAATAGATATTGAGAATATTTATTAGATAAATATTAAATGCAATTTCTCTAATATCCTTTAGTATTATATATTTAAAAATATTATTCTCTCCTTGTTTGAATATTCAACCTATACTATAAATTGAAAGTTTGAGATGCCTTCATTTATAAGATATTTAATGTGGATAAATATCCATACATTTATAAGATAAGGTGGGATACTAATCTCATTGTTAATTAATTTTGTGATAGATGTCTACACTTTCTAATAAATAAAATGTCATACAATACGTGCATATTATCGTGATGTGTGATGTCAACTTTGCATCCAACAATTGGTGCTTCTGTTTGTGCTGAAAGTCATGATTTAGAAATTCAACAACCATGTTACTCTATTTTGATTACACAAAGTTATACGATTTTCATACAATCTCCATTGATTATGCGTAATTACCAACTGTTACCTCTATTGAATACATGTAACTATAGAAATACCATCAATTTCTTCATAGCCATCAATTTCTTCATAGCACCACAAGATTAAGCAAAGCAGTTATCTAAATATAAGGTGACAAAGTAATATGACTTGTAATGACTTCAATAAATGGAGAAAGAATTCTCTGCACATTTTTTCAAATGTATATCATGAATATTACAAAACGAATATAGATATGAATCTAAGAAGAAAAGAAAAAGAGAAAAGAAGCCCAATTCAATGGAACTTGTAGGAGCAAATATTGTCCATAACCTACTTCTAAAAAATGATACTATATTAGATGAATAACAGAGAAAATAAAAGAAACTGGAGAAAAATGGCTGTCTTGTAGGGCTGGCTGTCCTAGACCTTCTTATGTGCACCTACATAGGCATCAATTAACTTTTCTTTCCTATATCATATCCTGTCTCTATACTCCTCTTAGTAGTATAACCAGGAGAACTAAAACTCGAAACCCTGAACAACATGAATAACAGGTACCCTTTTGCAATCCAACTCATTTTTTTTTTAGAAAAAAAATAAATGAAGAATTTCTATTGCAACAAACTGAGAGAATGAATCTGTTGTGAGATGAGCGCCATCGTCGTTACTCCAGAGTAGAAAAACGGATTGGTGGCAAGTTCCGAACAAGGAGAATGTTGCCGAATCAACCCATTCAGTTAGCTGAGCTGAGCTTTAAGAAAGTTTTGGTGGTAAGTTTTTTTACTTTGAGTGGTCATTTTCTTCTGTCTCCTTTTTGTGTTAGTTCTTTGACAATTGTCTATGATTCCACAATGTGACAATTTCTTAAGAAATCATTGGAGTAATTGACATACTTGGTCCAGAAGGGACGTAGATGCTCAAAGCCGATTTCTAACCACGGTTTTAGTTGTCCATTGTAGTGGATAACCGCTGCATTCTTCACATTCTCAACATTTGTCCGTTCCTGATAGCCTAACCCAAGCATGTGCCACGAATGATCAATTGGATGGACTTGACCTCTAAAAGCAATCAAAGCAGGGGGTAGGGTACCCAGCTTCCACATTGTCAGGTTTGACCTCAGATTCTGCAATACACAAATGGATGTGTAACAAAAATAATTTTGATAAGAAAATAAATCATCAATCAACCTAAAAGCTTAAGCTTATATGTTGGGGTATATTTAATTATATAAACTAAACAGTTACAAAAAAGGACGGGGTAACTAATCAGTAAAACAAACTTGCATCCTAACAAAAGTTCAACAGCATCAGCACTTGAATGAGGGCGACATATTACCTTTCTCAGCCATGAGTGATAAATTTCCCTTATATTCGTCCTTCTCCAAGCATGAAGATCAAAAACGTTCATCCCATAGGCCCAAGCGCATTCATCAGGATGTAAATGGTCTGCTATAATTGGATGGGAGAAATTAAAGTAGTTGCGGAACCGCTTTGACATTACCCACTCATCATCACCCTTACAAGTTTCCACAGCTCCATTTACCTTTCCTTCAAGGTCAATATCCCATAGGGGAGACAAATCACGCTGAATCACAACATCGTCATCCAAGAAGACCACCTTGTCCAGATTTGGAAAGAGCTGTGCATGAGGAAAAAGAAGAACTAATTGCCAGTTAATAAAGATCATATGTACACTCGGATGCAGCAGATAATAATTACCTCAGGTAAATAAATGCGAAGATGGTTGAGTAAGGATATATATTTCGGACTTCTAGCCTGCAATTTTGAAGCAAATATCCGTGGAGTTGTATCACTAAGATTTGCACCAACAATGTGATTCCCATGGTAGTAACTTCTTATCCCATTCTGGTTTTCTACAGCTTCAAGCACTGGGATGTTTTCTCTTGTTAACCAGTCAAACTGATGTACGCCCTTGACTTCAATAATTGCAGGTGCAATGGAATTTAGTGCAAACCATGAGTGCATACCAGAATAAGTTTTCTTGTCAGTAATGACATGAAATACTATCTTCTCAGGTCTGAGAGAAGACTGCACAACAGAATTGACTACAACAGAAGCGGCTAAAATGTTGTCGGTAGACAAAATAAAGTGGTAATAAGAGTTATCTGAAAGTAAAGGAAGTAACTCTGGAGGAGGCAATTGTTTGCGTGCATGAGCATTTGACGAATATTCATCAGTTAAACGAAGAGATAAGCAATGGATGCCTTTTGGAATGGAACTTGCAGCAAAGTGCTTGTGCATCAACTCTGCAAACTTAGATTGCTTAATATCCTTTTCAAATTTCTCCATCTACGCAGAACAAAAAGCATTACATTGGATTTACTGCACATAGTTATTTTTTTGGATAAGATAACAGCAGATAATTATTGACAAACTAGAAAGTAATTATTAAAGAAATGTGAGACTCATCAAATGACACCAAGCTTTAACTTATAGTCTCAACTTTTTGTTTCATTCATGGCTAGCCTTTTTGCAATGGAAATATTTTTTGGATAAGAAAGAATATATATTTCCAAATGGAAAGTTAGTTCTCAGCCCCAGCAACTTTCATAGGATCATAGCAGATCTGCTTTTTTTCTCTTTAGAAAGACATGAGGAAGGATCCATTATGAGATATGAGCACTCAACACTCCTGAAAAGAGTAGTTAGCAGCCAAAGTCAAAGCAACCAAAGTTCTATGAATATTCATAACAAAAGTTGAGTTTATAATAGAAATGGAGAAGAATAAGCTGAATGAAACAAGGATGAGGATTATCAAGTGAATGAAAACAGATGTAGAAATTGTCAAGTGAGGACATTGACAAATTTCCAATCTACTATAATGGGTGTTAATATTGATGAGAAGACTTTGGCTTCATTAGCTAGTAGATATGGCTTCAAGATGGGGTCCTGGCCGGTTTCCTACTTTGGCCTTCCATCGACACCATGTATCGAAATAGAACAAAAATGAGTTCTGGATTAGCTACCGTGATATTGGCGCGATCACATAACTGTAGTTATGAAATAGGAGATTGTTAACACCAAAAGTCATAGTTATGAAATAGAATAGTCAATAGATTGTCAACACCGAGTCACAACAAGAGATGTAATGCTATCAATAACGATCACCTACCGCAAAAGAACATTTCGGCTTCCTTGGCGCCTGAGCTCCCCTTCTCATTTAAAAGGCTTGGCAAGAAAACTACTATTTGTTTTGTTGAAACTACGTTAGGATGATGTTTTGTCTTTAACAATTCAGTGATTCCGTTCTAGCCATTACAACTGAAAGCCGGAATGAATTTTTCACACAGTAGGACAATGTTTTTTCTTTTCATTTTTGAATGGGTGGCCACTTGAGTGTTAGAAAAAGAAAAGTATAAACGTCCTTGGTACCAGGAGAAGCAGTATCATATGTAGTTGTCAGGTGCTTAAGGATGTATAATTAAATAACCTACAAATACACCCTTTTTATGCTCTTGGTTCTAATTTACACTCATTTACATTATAGTAAGCATTACATCCAAAACCTTTCAACAAAGATGATAGAAACCACTATCTAGATATCAAAAAACTACAAGATGAACCAAGTTTTGATAGGATCTTGGAACCTCCCTTTCTCTAGAGAAAACTTCTCTTGAGCCCTATGAAAGCTCTCAATATTTGGATATTAGGATCTTGGAACCTCCCTTTCTCTAGAGAAAACTTCTCTTGATATGAAAACTCTCAATATTTGGATATCTTTCCCTTCACACAACCTCTCAATTTATAACTAAAATCCCTAACAAGCTCTCTAACTATTTTGCTCATATGCCCTCCCTGGTCGCCACCGTAACAGATTTGGCTTTTGACGAGCACGTCGAGCAATCTTCCTCGGCCTCCTTTGCTGGTAAACGTTTTTCCTAGACTTCCACGATCGTCGAACCGTCTTCTCCGTCCTCCATGGAACACTATTTTTTTTCTTCGTCGCCCTCCGGCGTGTTTGATGCTTCTTCTTCGACCTCCGACGTACAAGGTGCATTTTCTCTGGTTTTCCTTTTGTAATCATTTGCATTTTTCTCTTCCGCCAAGGTTTTACTCTATGTTTCTACCAATACTTCAACTCCCTCAACTTTCGACATTGAGATTCATTTTCAGGGATCTCTTTTTTCTCCTCTTCGCTTTTGTTTCTTGATTGATGATTTTGTGACTGGTTTTCATGCTCAATTTCTTCCACTTGCTTAGCATCTTCCCCATAATCAAACTTCTCCTTTAGATCTGATTTTGGTGCTTCTTCTCAGATCTCCTTTGATTTTGGCAGCAGCTCAACTTCAACAACCTCGATCATCTTCTTCATTGCCTCCTGCTCAGCTTTCTTTCGTTCTTCTGCTTTTCTAAGTTGCATTGATTCTTCTCTCCAAGAATCCATCAATGCTATAAACTTCCTTGTATCATCACCAATGCTTCTCAACTCCTGTGCAATCTCCATGCCAAGAACGAACCGGTTGTGATACCAATTGATAGAAACCACTATCTATATTGATATCAAATAACCAAGAACTACAAAATGAACCAAGTTTTGATAGGATCTTGGAACCTCCCTTTCTCTAGAGAAAACTTCTCTTGAGCCCTAAGAAACTCTCAATATTTGGACATCTTTCCCTTCACACGACCTCTCAATTTATAACTAATCCCTAACAAACTCTATAACTATTTTGCTCATATGCCCTCCCAACTATTCTTATTTTATCTAAGGCCCAATCCTAACAACAGAATAATCAGCAGGCTTATCTAACCATAAGCAGCAAAGATGCAAGCCAATAAGCAACAAATGTTTGATCAAAAGTACGATTGCCAAAAGTTCCTTCAATTACGAGTGCCTATTTGATGTTCTTATAGTAAATATTTGTGTGAGGCCCAAGGTAGATCAGATAGCACATTGTATTTACTGTTTCTACCCAGAACCTTCTAGCTAATCTAGCTTATTTTTTTTTTGGAAATCAAGAAACCAAAGCTTAGCTCCACTATACTTGGGGTAACCACGCCCGTCCCTAGACCAGGCACTGGGAGACATCAAATGAATAGAGACAAGGGAAGTGGCTAAAAATTAATGTTACACGTAGATCTCGAACCTAGAACTTTGAGGGAAGAGCACCTTGAAAGCCCAAGTCTTCGACCATCGCGCCACCCCTTAGGGACTCTAGCTAATTTAGCATTTGAGAGCATGCATCTTGCTTTCTCCATTAATGTTCGATTCGTACGTTCTACTATCGCATTTTGTTGGATTGTCCCTTATAGTATGATGGCGAACAATTCCTTCACCTTTGCAGAACTCATTAAATTCAGAACCGTAAAAGTTAGAATTCTTTTAACCTTCTTCCCTGTTTAATTTTCTATCAGGTCCTTCCACTACTTGAAATTCTGGAAAACATCACTTTATGCTTCATCATAAATATCTAAGTAATTATTGAATAGTCATCAATAAGCGACATAAAATATTTGTTACCTCCAACAAATTCAACTCGAGAATGGCCTTAATAGTCAACATGGATGTAATCAAGCATCCTTGTACAATGACTCCTTTTGGAAACTTACTACAACATTGTTTCTCAAACACACAATATTCACAAATGCACTTTGTGTTTACAAAGAAGATCTCTCTTCGACAAGATCAACATTCTTGTTTCGCTCATATGACCAACTTCATATGTCATAACTTAGTGTTCCAACTGAACCGCAGAAGATGCAACTGCAGTAAAACTAGCCAGCATCAAACTTGTCAATAAATACAAAGTTCTACGCCTTGTGCATTTCAAAACTACCTTTTAATCTTTGCAAACGTACATAACTCCACATTCTCCTTTGAAACTATGACCCATTTATCAGATTGGTAGTTGTTATTGCAAGGGCAATAGACCTTACAATATCTCTTCTTCCTGCAGTATGCGCAAATATCATTGGCTCTAGAATTCTTTGTTTTGTGCCTTTAGGATGCGGGGCAGCTCGCTTCAATTTCTACTTTTCATATCTTCCTTTACCTTTGCTTCATGTAGCAGCCTACCCAGACGCAGAATTTTCTGCTAAACCAGATCCAGAGACCTTGTGACAACGTATCTTTACCAGCCATGAACGAATCCGCACAATTCTTATATCCAATGGCAAAGAAACCAGCTGAATTAGGGCAATATCTTCATCATCTACCTTAAATCCATTAATATTGTATTTGATCTATCTATATGATCTGAAGCGTACCTTTAGTCATATGGAGGCTAAATAATTGTTGATTCATAAGCAACTTCTTGGTTATAGATTGTCATGTATAGACTCTCGAGCTTCAACCACGAACCGTTAGTCTTCCCTTCATCAGGCTCATCAACTCATCGTCATCGTCTATATTTTGATCCTTCAATTTGGCAGTAAGAAGCTTCCATAACCCTGCTGCCTTAGCAATGCTCACATCTTGATCTATCACAAACTGAAACTGTTCCTTCTGATGAATTTCACATTAAAACAAAACATCTCCGATCGTAGAATGATTGCAAAAAAACAAGTCCAATCGAAATTAGACCCCGATACCAGATTGTTATAAAACGGAACAACAATCAAAGAGAAATACTGAGAAACGAGAGAAAAAAACATATAGATTTATGTGGCTCACTAACGGTGTGTTAGCTATGTCCACTAGCAGGGTGGAGAACAATTATATTAAGGAGATACAAATAGAAGAATGTAAATCAAATGAGGCTAGGATTTGAAGAGAGTTTATATAGTGCACTCTCATAAAACTCGATTCCAACAAACGACCAAAATACAAAAACATAAACCTAATTACCTATTTTGTCCCTAGACATTTAACTTTGTTCC
This sequence comes from Cyclanthera cordifolia, assembly GCA_037832605.1. Lineage (NCBI taxonomy): Eukaryota > Viridiplantae > Streptophyta > Magnoliopsida > Cucurbitales > Cucurbitaceae > Cyclanthera > Cyclanthera cordifolia. The sequence continues at coordinate 10,997,853 of JBBMEG010000021.1, read as the reverse complement.
ATTTTCGTCCCTAGACTTTCAACTTTGTTCCAATTTAGTCTCTATACTTTCAAATGTTCATTTTAGTCCCTGGACTTTTAAGTTTGTTTCATTTTGGTGTCTAGCTTTCAAATGTTTAATTTTAGTCCATGGGCTATTAGAAATATTGAAAATTGATCTCTACCATAAAAATTAAATTAATATAAATAGAAATTCATTCAACAATAATAAGAAAATTTAATCAAAGAAAATACAAAATGTGAAAATATTTCTAAAATTTAATGAGAAAGATAGTAATTTTAAGGAAAATATTACAAAAAGTTTCTAATAAGGATCAATTTTAAGTTATTTTAAAATTTAGTGACTAATTAAAATATATATATATATATATATATATATATATATATGAGTTCAGGGACTAGAATTGAACATTTGAAAGTTGAGTGACCAAAATGGAACAAACTTGAAAGTTTAGAAACTAAATTGAACATTTGAAAGTTTAGAGATCAAAATAGAACAAAGTTGAAAGTCTAAGGACCAAAATAGTATTTTAACCTTAAATGATTGGACACATATATGTGTTAAACACATGTTAGGCATGTGTCTGGGCATGTTTATGTCTCTACTAAACACAGTATTCATGCTTCTTACCTATAAGCATGAACACTTCATTTAGGGCGGAGTGTCCATGTCAACACGTGTCCGACATGCAAATTTAAGTTTCTATTTTTTTTTTCATTTAATAACGAACACGCCAAGGACACATTTAGAGGATTTTGTTTTGAAAAAAATAGTTTGTTTGACCCAAATAAAAATACTCATTTTGTTTCTTTAAATTAGCCTACTCTTTAAAAGTTCAATTCACATTTTTTATCTTCTGAAAATTATAAAAAAAAAAAAACAAAACAAATTAACCTATTATAATATTGAACTAAATGGAGAAAACTTCTCCAACAATCTAATTGACGCCTACTTAGGAGCAGAGAATTGTTCAACTTCCTCTTCATCACTTTGCCTCTTCGTCAATCCACCTTCAGCAAAAGTCCCCTCACATTCTTCCACTCAAACTGCAACAAGTCCTCTCTTTTGTGTTAATCTCCAAATCTCATTAAGCAAATGATTTCTTAACAATTATTTAAGCAAGAAAAATGTGTCAAAATCAAAGTAATTTGAATAAAATCATTTTTATTTTCATATTATTTGTTCTAGTTATTATTATTAATGTTATTATTGTTTTTGTTGTTGTTATTATTACTATTATATAATTGACGTATACCCAACAAGTTCGTGTCCTAGTGTTTTCAAAATTGGCATGTCGCCGCGTCTTGTCGTGTTCGTGTCCATGCTTCATAGCTTCACTATTGTAATTTAAAAGGAAATTCAATATAAAAATTTATCATAAATAAAAAGAAAATTATAATGGAAGGTATTTTCATCTCACGTATTCTTGCTTCTCAGTGGGAATCCTTTAGGAAAGAAGACACCAACAATGTAGATACTCTAATGTTTAACAACAATTTGGAATATCAAAAAATCACTCCTAATAATTTGCAGTTATGCCCAGTTCATAGAGTCATTTTCCTGACACCATTATTATTGTTTTGCCATAGTCAAAACCCGTTACACCATCACAGCATGTTTGAATAAAGCATTCAAAATTTCTATAAATACATACTATGAAAGAATTTCCTCACAGATCCATGTGAAGTAGAAGTAGATGTAGATGTAATATTTAAGAAAAAAAATAAAAGAAACAAAAAAAATAAGCATCTAATGCATTTAAAATAATGTCACAAACTTCACAAAATATCTGTTTCTGACAAATCCTTTTGACAAAAAACCTGAATACGACCAAAGCTACTCTTATCAACTTTTTTTTTTTTGAGAGCACCTCTTATCCTCTTTAGAAATCCTCCAATTATATTAAAGTCACTTTTTTTAATTTTTGGAAACCAAGAATCGAAGCTCCGCTCCACTATACCCAGACTAAGAAGCACGAACATGGACATGAGATACAGACACAACACGATACGGACACGTAGACATGTCATTATTTTAAAATGTAGGACATGGACACGTCAAGGACACGTTATTTATTTTAATTTTCTATGATATACTATTAAAAAATAAAATCCAAAATATTAAAAAAAATTTACTAACTATGAAAAATATTTCAAAGAAGGATGAATATGAAGTTAACTCACGTAGTTAGTTATATGAGTCTATTTAAATTCAATAAAGATCAAAATCTCATTATTCTTTACATGCATACTAAAAGCACACAAATCAAAATTTATAAGCCTACTTTAAACAATCTCAAAATATTTAAGTTTTTATCTCATTTTTTTCTTCACTCTATCTTCTTTCTTTCCCTTTTTTTTCATTTTAGTACATCTATCTTTGGTAGATGTCGTTGTTGACAGCCTCCACAAACTTGAAACAAATAATTATAAAATGGGGGTGTCCATGGAGTGTCCAACGTGTGTCCGTGAAGTGTCCGAAATTAAAAATAATAATAATAAAAGAGGACACGGAATTTTGAGTGTCGGACACGTGTCTGAAGAGTGTCCGTGCTTCTTAGTACCTAGGTAACCATGTCTGTCCCACCGAGAGACATCAAAGGAACGGAGACACGAGAGGTTCTACAAATTAATGTCACGAGTAATCTCGAACTTGAAATCTTGAAGAGAGCACAACTTCAAAACCTAAGCCTTCGACCACCGCGCCCCCCTTGGGGACATAAAGGGTAACTTTGTTTAGAAGAAACCATTTTATTAAAATAAAGAAATGGGGAGACAACTCCAAAACAACTAAAGCCGCATTACAAAGGATGATGATATTATTCAGCGGTCAGAGCTAAGGAAAAGAAAACAGAATTATACTTGTTGCCAACCCTAAATAACAAAAAATGTCTTAACTTTCGGATAAAATCCAAGATCGATATTGATATTAAAAGATAAATAAACTACAAGAAAAAACAAGTCTTAATAGGAAGTTTGAACCTCCCTCACTCTTGAGAACCTTTCTCCAGCCCTAATACCTAAATGAACAAGATATTTGAAATCCTACCCCATACACAACTTCTCTATTGATGACTAAATGTCTAACAAACTCCCCCAAATATTTTCTAAAATCCCCCTAATGTAAACCCTGAACTTGGACTCTCTCTCACTCTTGAGTCTTGAGAACCTCTCTCAAGCCCTAACATCAAAATGACCAAAACATTTTATACTATATATCATACACAACCCCCTATTTATAATAAATGTCTAACAAACTCCATAAGTATCTACTAAAATACCCCTAATGTAACCCAAACCCTATCATTTTCATATGATAATAGTAAATTTTACAGGGAAAAAAATAATAAAAAACTTCCCTACAACATGTGTAAGTTGTAAGAATTAAGCACAATACATACCGTTGCCTTCAACATTATAGCGAAGCTCTTTGCATCATATTGGTTACTCTGCATTTCCGAAACTAATTGAGCGAAAGAACCTGGCAGCTTTAGACCATCAGGTATTTCTTCAGTTTTAACTTGATTGAGAATCTTGTAGAAGTCACTGAAAAGTTTCTGAAGCAAAATTTAAGCATGGCCATGAGTAAATAGCTAAAGTTAATAATATACCCAACCGACTGAACCATGTATAAAATTGAAAACACTGTTATGTTCAATTATGGAAGGAGCTATTTACCCCCGAACCGTCAACCCTACCGAGGAGGCGTGGTCCCAACCGCCTGCCTAAACAATCTGAAAACAGAGTAAAGAAAAACATGAATATGAATCCACTTTCACTCTCATGAAAAAAACTAAGGCTTGGTGGTGGCAGCTAACATAAACATAGCATTAAAAATGCATGATTATCAATTGAAAATGAGAATAAACACATCAGAAGACCAGGTGTACATAGAATAACAAGCATTTCAGCAAGAATAGTAAAAAGGGTAGTATATGTTTCTTTTAACCAAAGAATTCAATGGACGGCTAGATCAAGGAAATTATGTTTTTACACCGCATTGTTGGTTGCACATTTAGATTATCTGAAACAGGTTTTAGTCTTGATCTAGACATTAAAAACCATCCAATTATGCGCTTACCTTGCTATTCTCACAAAAAAAAAAAACAAGTATACGGAAAAGGAAGAAGGATCACAAATCTGCGGAAATAGAAAAATGACCAAATCCAATAAAGAGAACACCCAAGGCTTGAAGAAACTTATGATAATGAATCTATAAGATCTGAAATTAAGCAAAAGAAGGTAGAGAAAAGAAAAGGAATGAAGAAGATGATAAAAAGGAAAAGTAGAGTACCAAATGAGGAGCACTTATTGACGCCTTCGAGGGTAACGAGGGCAGTGAGGATGAAGACAAAAGGCAAGAGAAATGCGAGGAAGAGGAAGGTGTGGAAAATGGTTCGGTAAGAGATGTGGCGAGCTGCAACCTTGATCTTCATGAAATCAATAAAGCCATTATTGGTCGAGATCGTGATGCTTCTCATGCTAGGCGAGAAGTGAAGCTGCATCATCCTCTATGCAGCTTCCTTCAGGTAGCATCGTCAACTCAACGACAACCCTAACACAGCCTACCAACATCCATGGCGGCTAAATACCACCATGAAACCGGAACTTGCATCGACCAATAATCACTTCCAGATTCAGATCAAGAATCCCCAAAAATTCCTCAAGATTCCCCTCCGATCCGCGGCCTCCAATACCATCAACAAAAAATCCAATGCATTCTTCAGGAAAAACTCCACAAACGATTCGAAATCGGAGTACCAACGGAGAGTTTCTCGTCAGCCGAGCAAATCAGCCAGTTCAAAGTTTAGAGAGAGAAAATTCTCCCATGGTGTTACGGTGGTTTTGGACTAAGTTTTGTTTCTCAAAGATTGTAAGAACCCCTTCCCCTTGCCGGATCACTCCCTATCTAATTTCTTTCTCCATATTAAAATTAAAAAAATAATAATAATAATAATAAATAAATGGTTATAAATCGTTCTTTTTTTTAGTCAAACTAAAACCGTGTTGAGGTCTAGAGAGAGAAAATCGAGGAGATATAGTTTGACCTGCATTTTTTTAGCATTGGTCGGGAGGGAAACATGGGAAAGGGAACCTGAATGGATGGTATGCTCTGGGCCTAAAATTTAACTACAATTATCTTATGTTAGAAATTGCATATCAACTAATTTATATATCTATTTTAGGCAAATATTATACCCCAAGTTTCTCCCATGATCCATTGTGCTTTGAATAAGAGCTATTTCATGTAATAAATTAGTGACCATCGATGCTTAGTTAAAAGGCTTCATCAAAATCTCTGCATGCTACCAACTAATCAACAAGAAGCTTTTGAAACAAGTTGACAGTTGCAACATAATTAAGTATAAACAGAACAAACAAATGGCAATTGAAATGATAGCAACCTCAACAAAAAGAAAAAAAAAATGATTGCAAACTCAAGCACCAAAAATCATGTGGTTTTCATGAAGATGTAAACCTCCTAACAACATCAAACCTGTTATAGGCTAAAATATCTCGAAATAGTTGGATAAGGCCAGGACCCCCCGGGGGTCGGTTAAAAGATATCGGGAGTCCCCAAGGGTCGGCCAAAGGATGTTGTAAGACCCCGGGGTCGGTCAAAAGATGCAGGGAGTCCACAAGGGTCGGGCCAAAGGGAGACTGTGGGGATCGACCAAAGGATGTCGGGAGTCATCGAGGGTCGCACAAAGGGTGCCAGAAGACCTCGGGGTCGGCCAAAGGATGTAGGGAGTCCCCAGGGGTCGCCCTAAGGGTGCTAGAAGACCCCAGGGTCGGCCTTAAGGGGGGCCAAAGTCATGAAGGTCACTATTGACTGAGTCCAAAACCGATCCCTAAGGGGACGGCCGAAGGCAAAACTTCCTAAGGGAGGAAAGCTGTGGAAGTCAGGGCTCCCTTAAGAGCCGGCCGAATCCAAGTGACAACTGGATCCGCCGATAACGGTCAGAAGTTATACCGAAGGTGAACATCCCCTTAAGGGGGCAAGCCATGGAGGTCATTGTTGACCAGGTCCAAAGCCTATAACTAGAGAACTTATTACTTCTTATAAATCTATAATGAAAATTTTATAAACTAATGGATTTTTTAAATGTATATATTTGTTAATTAATGAGTGTTTTTAATATCATATCCATAGTAATTTCTCAAGAATATTTTAAACTAAAAAATTGAATAAAAAAGTATTAAAAAATATATATCTTTATCGATAATTCTTTTTAATGAAATTGTTAAAATTTTGATTTTTTTTTTTTTTTTTTGAGTTAATGTTAGTTGTAGAGTTTGAATCTTTCTACTCTAATGTTATATTAATAATTAATGATATTTTATGTCAAGAAAAAAAAATGATTCGATTTTTTTTTAATAATTAATCCTTTTTTTTAATCTTCTTAAGAAAATTACTATGATACTGAAAGAATCCATTAATTAACAAATATACACACATTTAAAAAACTAGTTGGTTTACAATTTTTTCATGCGAAAAAATCTCTTAAAATTAACTTAAATGTGTTCATTGCAACATTTTTCAAACATTATGGGAAATGATTGCTCAAATTGAAAGTTTAAGGACTTAATTGTTACAAACATCATACTTTAGAGGTGGTTTGTGCAATTTTCCCTTATAATAAGAGATTAAATTGTTAATTAATTAATTCAGTTTTCCAATAGTCAATAATTATTACTAATTATTGTTATCCTTTGGAGGTGTAACGACTTTGACTCAGGAGTTACTTGGACTCGGTCAACCTTTGCAAGTTCTCACCTCCACGGCTGGCCCCTTAGGGGTGCAACCCTCTCGTTGTAACCTTAGGACGTTACGGGGGTGCAACATTTCCAAGCGTTACTTGGACTCGGTTGACTTGTCCCTAGGAGAGTCTTAACCTCCACTGCCAACCCACTCAAGCTGGCCTACTCGATGTAACGTTGGGATGCCGCGGGGTGTAGCATCTCCATGCGTTATTTTGACTCAGTCGACTTCTGGGGAAAGTCCTAACCTCCATGACCAACTCACTCGGACTAGCCTACTCGATGTAACCCTAGGACGCCATGGGATGCAGCGTCCCCAAACATTACTTAGACTCGGTCGACTCGTCCACAGGAAAGTCCTATCCTCCATGACCAACCCACTCGGCGTAACTTCTTGCCGTTATCACGGATCTAGTAGTTACTTTGGACTCGATCAACTTGCCCACAGAAGAGCCTTGACCTCCACGATCAACCCACTCGGGATGGCCCACTTGGCGTATCTCCTAGCCGTTATCAGCAGATCCAGTCGTTACTTTGGACTCGCAGTCGACTCGCCTATAGGAAAGTCCTGACCTCCATGGCTTTCCCCCTAGGGGGTGTTCGCCTTCTTTGGTCGAACCCGAGAGGGTCGAGGCTGCAAGGGGCAACCCCTAGGGGTTGAGGCCTTCCTTGGCTGACCCCTAGAGTGGTCGGACATACTTGGCCGACCCCTAGGGTGTCGGCATGGACTTGGCCGACTCCTTGGTGGTTGTGGCCTCTATTTGGCCGACCCCCCTCGGCCGACCCCTTGGGGGTTAGAGACTCCATTTGGCCGAACCCCTGGTGGTTGTGGCTTCCATTTGGCTGAATCCTGGAGGTCGACATTTTCTTGACCGGCCCTCGGGGGGTCGGCATGGACTTGGCTAACTCCCTAGAGGTTGTGGCCTCTATTTGGCCGACCCCAGGTGCCGACCCCCGGAGTTCAGCATGGACTTAGCCCACCCCTTGGGGGTTGTGGCCTTCATTTGGCCGACCCTAGGGGGTCGGCATTGGCGTGGTCGACCCCTTGAGGGTTGTGGCCTCCATTTGGCCAACCCCTTGGACTTGGCCGACCCCTTGAGGGTTGTGGCCTCCATTCGCCCGACCCCCGGGGTGTCGACATTGGTTTGGCCGATCGCCGGGTGGGGTCGCAGCCTTGTCCGAGTATTTCAGGATATTATTGGCTATAATAGGTTGTTTAATAGTTTAACATAATTCAACAAAGTTCTTTCACCTCTTATAAAAACTCAAATGAAACACTAGAGAAACATGGTTTTAGCTAACCTGTTAGATAACAAGTTCATTGATATTAACGATTAAAAATATTTTGCTTTGAAACATAATAGATTTAACCTCACTTAATCTTTCACACAAACTCACATCATTAGCTTTCCTCTCATGTTTCTTTATTGACCATAAACTAATTCTATGCTTATCACTCTAACTCAATTTCTCACAATATTCTTTTTTCAATAAATTCACATGATTTTGTCATTGTCGTTTGTGCCTTTTTGCCGAACTTACAGACATCAACATGTACTTCATTAAGAGTATGTGCTATAATAGTAGAAGAATTACAAACAAACACTTGCAATTTAATTTTTCCCTAAATCATATGCACGTGTTGCATATAAACCACTATGCATTTAAATTTCAATCTTATTTTTTTCTACTTCAACCATAGACTTTGTTTCAGCTCACAAACTAACATTTTCCAATGATAATTGACATTCGAATTTGGTTTAGGTAAAGTGTACCTTGTAGACATCCTCTTAAGATAAGATATTCTTTCCTCCCTATTTTCTCTCATCAATTCAACTTTACCTCGAAGGGCTTGAAGAATAGCATTAACATCTCAAGCCTCTAGTCATTTTTCCTCACTATGTGACATGTTGCAAATAGAAAAATTGAATTCTCCACACTTCTCACTAAAATGATACAAAATAAAGACATTTCACCTCTAGAGCTAGCCTAGGGAATGTAACCAAATACTCTGATACCAAACGATAAGCGCCAACTTTGCTCGATTTTATAAATATGGAGGTCCTTCTAGGATCCTTGTAAAAACTCACAAATACAACAAACTTAACAATTGACCCCAACCAAGAGTCAAGTTAGAATGATGAAAAACTCTTAGATTCTAAGACAACTCACTCCACAATTAGCTTGATCAAGGGAAATCCAATGAATTTATTTAACTTCAAACCTAAAGCCAGATTAAAAGAAAGATAACACCAAATGAGATTGAAAAATATAAGTTTTGATATTTCAATCTTCTCTATTTTATAAAATAATAATCCTATATATACTTATTGAATAACCATTTGTAAAAAACACAACTCTTCACTAATGTAGTCTAATTCATCCTTTATTTCTTTAAATCTATACATGAACCATATTAAGTATGAATACACGAACTTAAATTGGTACATAATTCATGAATGATGAGAATGAATTTGGATTTTATGACTCATTGTGTCTTTTGAATGAATGGGTAGATTCTCAATTTTGAAATGTGGCAATTCTTAACAATGTGGAGAAATCTTTGTTTGATTTGTATCATACATTCTTTACTTTGCTTCTTGTAATAGCTCCGTCATGAGAATAGAATAAATTAGTTGTTGGATTTGTATCATAATGTGTACGTTTCTTTGGTCTTGAAATAAATCAAATTGGTATCAGAGCCTTGATTCTAAGGCAAAGAGAGGTTTGTAACTTCCAAGAAACATGGGAATTACATCCAAGAAGATGATTCTTTATTTGAGAATCCATAGAATTAAAAGCTTGAACAAACGAAGATTGATCTTCGAAACTATGGCAACCACGACCAAGAATGAAGTTAACAAGTTTATCGGTGCTCCTAAGACGTTGCATTATGGCTAAGAATATCGAGACTATTATGATTGCACATAAAGCTTAACGAGCTAGTGAGGTGTAAACACCCAACATGCATTTACCTATGCATGATTCAATATAAATGAAAATACAAGTAATTTAAAACCAAGACCTACAACATGCATCTCTTTTTTTAAACTTGCATGAAACACTCCCTCATAAATATTTGATGATGCCGAAAAATGGTCAACGGTCTATCCACAACACAATTTATTTGATAGAGGACGAAAGGCCTGCAAAACAGAAA
>JBBMEG010000021.1:10910918-10971645 GCA_037832605.1 Cyclanthera cordifolia | reverse complement strand
TATATATATATATATATATATATATATACTAAAAAAACCCCATGACACATTTTTGTTTGCTATTGTGGTTTGACATATCTTCCTTCATTGTAGGGGTGAAAATAAAATTCAAAATAGATCTTCAGTTTTTTAGAACAATATCGGATGATTCGATTAATATTTTTGAAATTGAAATTTATTAGTTTGCTTCGGTTTTTTTATGAAAATCCAATAAAAAATCAACTCAAACTGAATATATTGAATACTTATAAAAAAATATATATTGGTACTTAAATTTTTTGAAAGAACAAATTTAATTGTGAAATATGAAATAAAATCATAATAAATATTGTGATGTTTATGAAAATGTTGTTTTTGATTAGTAGAATAAAAACCTTGGAATCAAATTTAAAAGCAAATATAAAATTAGATTAAAAAAAACTGAAAAATAAAGTAAATTCTTATTGAAATCAAAATAGAAAGTCAAAGCAGAACCAATTAAAAACAGAACCAATAATGTTGTTTTTAATTGGACATCGATTTGGATGCAACTATTGAAAAAGATATTGATTCACTTGTCAATTTGACACAAAACCGAAACAAATCGATCCAAAATCACCCTACTTTATTTACTTTTTTTTTATATACTTATTTAATAATTATTTTAAGACTAGAATAGATGTGGTAACAATTGAAATTAGATTCAAGATTGGTTGAATCATCGCCAGTCGTCGCTTCATTGGTCGGTTGAAGATAGCTAGAGAGAAAGAATATAGCATCGACTGAGAGCTCGAAAATCAAAAAATTCACGAGAAAGAAAAACAATGCTCTAATACCATATCACAACTTTAAGGTAAGTCGATCGCCTTGTATTATTGGATGTATCCTCTTAAATAAGGGTTATAGTTCAATAAATACAAGTTAATGATTGAAAGTTTATTTAACTATATGTCGCAGAGCAAACTACTATACTAACTACCGTATTCGATAACAACAATAGCATCAGATGAAAAATAAAGTAAAGCACATAAATAGAATGAAACTGTTGTTATGAATAATAGATATTCACATATGTCGGCTAGATTGATTATATTTGATATTTAAATATTAGTATATATTTAAGATATTAGTTAGATATTATTTATGATTTATCCGGAGATGTTTCAATATTTTATATTTTATGTACTATATATATTTGTGGAAAGTTAATTAAAACTAAAAATTTTTATAAATTTTTTACAATTTATCAAAATATGAGAACCATCTTTCTCAAAATTTATCAACTATAAAAAGAAAAACAAATATTTGTATTATAATTAAAACTTTGAAACTCATATTTATAGTGTTAAAAATGTGGATTAATTACAAGTGATATTGTTCATAATGTAATTATCATCATGGTTAAATCAAAAAAATAGTGAGTAATGGAGAAAGAACCAAGATAGTGGATGAATGAGGTGCTAAAAAAATAGGATTAATTTTCAAAATATTAATGATTTTTTTTTTTTTTTTTTTGTGAATTTCTAAGATTCTAGGAATCACTCAAAATTTTGTTTTTAAATATATAACGTAACGGTGACTAGATTTATAATTTTAATATATTAATAAATTAGTTATTGTATTTTTAACATGAATTTTATTTTAAAAATATAAAAAGAAATTAAAAACATACAAATTAACAATATACTTTAAATTTATGAATAAAAAAATAAGTATTATTGAAATAACAAAACTAAAAATGTTCAATTTTAAAGTATATGAACAAATTGAAATAAGTCAAAACTTTAGACCGAGGATTTAAATTAATATTTACCGAATATTCTTTAAAAAATTACATATTCACTGCAATCATTACTTTCAATATTTAAAATAAATTTTCATTCTAAATATTCTTATAACTATATTCTTTTTTTTTTATTGTAATTATTACTTTTAAATATTCAAAATTTATTCTCATTCTAAATATTAATTCTAAATATTTTTAAAAATTACGTCCAAACATTACATCATTACTTTTAAATACTTAACAATAATCTTTACTCTAAATAATAAATTTAAATACTCTTAAAAATCAACTTCGAAAACACTTTTTTTTTATTGTAATAAATTGTATTTTTTCCTACATTTTTTTAGGCTATCTGTGATCAACGGTAATCACATGGACACGTGTCTAATTATTCGAGATTTATCAAAGTTTTCTCGAAAATTAATGAAGGGTACACGTGGCAGTATATAATTAATTTAGTGTATATATAATTTGTATTATTTCTATAAATAATGTTATGGCCATTTTTAATTGGCTGTAGTTGCTTTTTCATACATATTTGAAGTTCCATTAAATACTGATATTAATAAAGAAGTAAAAATAAATATCATTTATATATTAATTGTTTTTTTTTTCATGTATATTTTCTCATTTCCATTTTTTTTTTCATGCATATTTTTCTCGTTTCCAAATTTTAATCAACTGTGTCATTGTGTATATAGAGATGTGAAAAAAAAAATATATATATATATATATATATATATATAAATAAAATAACAACTAACCATTTTTTAACAACAAAATCAAATTAATCTAATGGTTGAATTTAAGTTAGAAACATTTTTGATTGAGTTATAATTTTTTTAGGTTTGATTTTTTTTTTTTTGGTTGATATTTAAGAGGAAAAAATTGGAAATATTAATGAGAAAGAAATTGAATGTTGTTATTCCATGAATGTATGAATGTATGATTGATAGAAATGTATTTATTATTTAATAATTAATTTAATAAACTTTCAAAAAATATTTTTGAGAATCATTGTTTATTTTTCTACGTATATTTTTTTTTAGACATGAATTTAAATGGTTAAAAACAATAGCTATTTTCTGAATAGTGTTATAAAAATTAGTCATTTATTTTTTTTTAATTTAAGCCCAAATCAAATTAGTTTCGAGCCAGAGATCCATGAGACTAAAATGTGATGGTGTGGTCAGAAGGTTCATAAAAACGAAGTTCACTAGTCCATGAGAACTCTGTGAATTGGGAGGTTGAAGACTGGAAACTCAGATACTTCAAACCATAAAGTCAAAAAATAATTCAAAGCATCTAACGATCCAAATATAATATTCAAAATCAGAGAATTCAAAACTCTCAATCCTCCTTCATCTCATAGCAAGCTCACCAGCCGTCAGATGAACATCATCAAAATTCACATATTGAAAGAACGAATCAAAATACAAATATTATAGATTATAACACACATGTTCAAATCAATATTTGATATTAATAACATTAATGCAATATTTATTTAAATGTTATATAACATATTTATGAATTTTGATGACAAAAAATTAAGTAAATATAATTACATAACTCAACTAAGCCCAAAAATATATGAAACTAACTCACATTTTTACCATGATTTATTTTTAGTGGTAAAAGTTAAAATTTGAATAGAAAAAAATAATGATTTATTTTGTAGTGGTAAAAGTTAAATTTGGAGTAGTAAAAGTAAAAAAAAAAGTAGACATCAAAGAGATCAAGAAAATCATAATCTTAGTTAACTTCTTAACCATGTTGTTTAATTGCATAAATTTATCATCTTTGATAATGGTTAAAATGATGAGGTGGAAAATTAAGTGTTATATTACTTTAAGAATAAATACATGAGGAAACTGGATTTTTATTTTTATTATTATTTTATATTATTTATTGTTATTATTACTATTAAAATTTGAGAGGCAATCAGAAAGAGATACTATAATAATGCAAAAATCAAATGGGAGTTGATGGGTGGAAAGAGTTTGGGATGTTATAATAATAATAATAATAATTATTATTATTATTATTATTAGAGATAAAAGGTGGATTAATGAGGGGTTGTACTTAGTCAACTCCATTAATCATTCCATTATTTATATACCTCCTTTTTCTATTATTACACCATTTTTTTTTTTTTTACCAATAATGTATTAAACTCCAAAATTTACTCCCTTCAGCGCGTTAGGCTATGTCGGGAAGACAATGGAAGGAAAGGAAGTGTTGTAAGCGTATGTTTTTGGTGCATAATTGAGAAGTGATAAAAAAAGCATTAGATCACTCGTTAACCCACTTTATTTCGGCACTCCCGAACACGCCCCTTTCAGTGTCATAGTTACTTTCATTAAAAAAAAAATTAACAAAATCAAAATTGTTTTTTTTTTTTTGGTAATATCGGAGAGTAAAAATTAATGTCAAAGATAAATCTCGAACTTTGAAATCTTAAAGGGAACATACTTTCAGAATCAAAGTCGTCAATCAAACATTTCAATTATGAACACTCTTCACAACACAAACCCCATTTGAAGGGTATGTATGGTAATTTAGCCATTTTTATGTAATTTAATTGCAAAATAAGAAAAACACCACGGAAAAGGAAATTTGAAATGGCACATCAAAGAGGGAACACTGTAGGGTGTGGTAGAGAAGCAGCGTAACATTTCTCTCAGCGACACTGTAACCGACTGATTTTGATAAGATGAGAGATACAACCAATCAAGTGAGACTATTACACGACTGTACAATGCACCCTATCGCACTGAATCATCATCACTATCACCATTGGGACACCATTCTAGAATGAGTTTTCGAACCACTAATCGATTTATTGCTATTGCATCTCTGATGTCAGTTGAGTTATGTTCGTTTTGACACCTCCTATCACTTACCTAATACTCTGTTTTATTTTATTTTTTTGATCTATGTTATTATCTGTCACCTCTTGTGCAACTAAAGATATCTATAAATTAGAGCAGAGGCAGGATAATTTCACTATCTTAGTAAGCAAAACCGTGATGAAGACTCGGTTCCTCACACTTAATTATTTTTCAAATTTTTATTTTTTTTTTACAAACTTTTGCAAAGTTTATAATAAATGTTTATTGGTTTTACATAGTTGTAAATATTCCTAAGACTTCATTATATAAATAGATTAAATAAAATATAATAGAATATTAAAATGAAATCAAGAAATTAGGGACGGGAATGTACCTTTTAATTTGTGAAGAACTTCTCATCCCACTCAATGATCTCTTATTCTCCGTCTAATCATAGATTCAATGTTTCATTATTAATGACAGATCTCCACGAGGCTGACATCTCTATGCGCACCCGCATCTTGACTAATATTACGAAACATTCCGCCTAATCTTACAACATTCGTATATAAGGAACTCATAGAAAATTAATTATTAGGTATGTAACCACAATGAATCACCTCTTAGTTTACTAAGATTTTTTAGAACACTAGGCAGTCGATCCTGGTTAATTCTCATTTTCCTCGTTTTTTTTTCTTTTTTTTTTTATAATAATCATTTTAGTTAATAGAAAAGAAAATCAAAATATGATATGATTTTGCTTAAAATTTTCTTGGATTATTAAGGTTTCTTACTTTACTTAGGAGATGGAATAGATCATCCTCTAATAATTCCAACATGTGACATTACAAAAGTGATTTAAATTTATTTCTTTAGAATATTTAATTAATTTATTTCTTTTTTAAATTTTAAATTTTAAAAAAATGAAATATATTAGTCAACACTTTAATTGGCTTTAGTTGATTTCGATCGATTAAATATATTGTTGGGAGCTTAGTCTATTCATATAAGATATTTACACTTAAATGAATTCAATAAATATAGAGCGTAATGAATATGAATGTCATATTCTAAAATTAAATAACATAAAATAAATTTACTTTTTTCTTCTTTTTAAATCATATAAAGAATTTGCTTAAATTTGTGTAAACCTAATTTCATTAGTTAAACATTTATGTTTTATATGATTTGATATAAATTACTCCTGATTTAATTTTACAACCAAATAAGCAATAGCCACATATCTTAATATGCTAGTAATCAACGCGCGCGTATATATATATATATATATAAAATTCGAATCCTTTAATTTCCTATTATATATTTAAAAAAACTTTTACTTCTATATTCATTTTACTTAATTGAATCTTTATTTTATTGAAAATATTAAATTCAATCTTATAGTTTAAAATTTACATGAATTCATTCATTGAATAATTAATAAAAACAAAATAATTATAAACCCACTAATTTCAAGAAAATCCAAAATGTACCAACAAAATCAATAATACAAAAAAAAAAAAAATAATAATAATAATAAAATAATAATAACAATAACATTTCAACATGGAATCAATTCCACAAAAACTAAAAACCTTAAACAAAAGTTCCACAAATTATCATAGGTGGACTAAGGGTCAAGAGGACCATGAAAAAAAAAAAAAAAAAACAAGATTAATTCATGGGATTATGAGTCTTTAATTATTATTGTTATTTTTTAGGAACTTAAATGGTATTTTGTAGACAAAACAAAATTAAGAAATATAAAGTTTTAAAGTGAGAGGGGCGAAATTGAGACCAAGTTGTAGAAAGATTTTTAAAAATCTCAACCGATAAGTGTTAAGGGTACGAAGCTACCCGACCTTTGAAAGAATGACCTCGTATCTCTATGAGAATTTTGCGAGAAGGGACAAAGCATGGAGCTTTAGCGCCCTTGGCTACATAAAAATCAATAACATCATGAACATCATCTACAATACTCAAGACACTTGAGCGGTAGCAACAAATGAATTTGATTATTATTTCTACAGTGAATTCGACAAAATTAGGTTTTCGTTTGTTATTTCATATATCATGGAGTTTACGAGTTTTGAGACACTAAACTCCTCTAAAAGGCATTTAAAAGGCAACGAGTCATTTTCTCAAAATGTACGTAAGTTACTCAACCATTAGAGATGTAGTATGCGTGTTAGAAGATCCAGAAGAGGTGATCTACTTGAAAATTAACTTCATACTAACTTATCTAAATATTATAGGTTCGTTGAATAATCGAAATAGCTTAAACTCTGACACTCATAAATAATTAAAAAAAAAATATAAAATTCCATTAATTTCTTTGAATTAGTCACTTCTATTCCCATTTAAATCGACAATTCATACTCATACATAACATATGATTGTAAAATTGAATTAAAATATTAAGTCAAACAAATCGACGACAATATTTTCATTATAATCCATCCATTTATTTGTCATTCACTTCATAATCCAATAAAAAATATAGGGTAGAAATCACAATACTTAGAGTATGTTCGACCCGACGATTTCGATCGTTTAGGAGATGTTTGTTTTGAGTTTTTAGTGAGATTTTATAAATGAACTTTTATAATCACTATTTAAAAATCTTATACAAACGAGCTATTATTACAATTTCTTCTTTATAATTATTTAAAATAACTCATCATTTCTAAACACTTCACAATTTTACAAAGAAACACTCCGTAGTCTATCGAAAACTCATCCTATCAATTACTAAAATACCCTTATTTTCATTATTTTATCTCTTCCCGATAGCTTAACATATCTTATATTTTTAAAAAGAGGGTTCATATTGTTAAAATAATGAGATTGCCAGTTTGAAATATAGAGATAAGGCATTCAAATCTAAAGTTGAATCTACCATTTACCCAGCTGTAAACTTTAAACTTTAGGGTAAAACTCCATCGAAAGGGTAAAAAACAAAACTTTACCCTAAACGAAAGAACAAAAAGGTGACTAACCAATAAAAAGTTAAATGAGAATTTTCAACGCACAATATCATAAGACTTTTTTTTTTTTTTTTTTCCTCAACAAAAATAAAACAAAACAAAACAAAAACAAATTATTTCAATCATCCCGACAATATTTGTTTCGAGTGTTTAGGGAGATTTTATAAACGAGTTTTAATAATCACTCTTTAAAAATCTTATACAAACAAGCTATTATTACAATTTCTTATTTATAATCGCTCAAAATAACTCCTCATTTCTAAACATTCCGCAATTATATAAACAAACACCCCCGAGTATGTTGGTAGAAATGAAATAGAAAGAAAGGGAAAGACAGAGATAAATAAAAAAATTAAAAATAAATTAGTAATAAATATGATTGAAGTTGGTAGGCCAAACAAGAGTATATTTCCTTTTCCATCGTTCTTACCTTACCAAACATATCTTACGAGTATAATTATATTCTAAAAAATTAAAAATTAAGTTAGTATGGATAGTCAACTTTTATTTCAATAATTTTAATAATAACATTTTTTTTTTAATATTATATGTATGGTTGATTTTTTTTTTTCATGTTTTATAATGATTATTCTTTTTTATTACTTATTTTCAATGAGGTAAATTAATTACTCAGTCAAGATGAATTAGTTGTTTATTTATTGACTTAAACTAATTTTTATCCGAAAATTTTGGCAATACATACAATTATTTTCATTTTTCTTTTCTTTATAAATGAAAAATCTCAAAGTAAAAATGTATTTTTAAAAAAGAAAAAAAAAAAAAAAACTATTAGGCGCAGGGTAAAGCTGAGTCATAAACAGAGGGCATTAAGATTGGACCCACATGGACCTGTCTCCATCAAGCTCACGTAGGAACGTCCGTATGATATAATAAACTCATAAAAGTTGCGAATGGCAAAGCCGTAATTTAGTAGAAAACCAGTGTCATTTATCTGACACTTGATTTAAAAGACTTTGACAGGGATATGGTCATACATTACAGATAAAGATAGAGATAGAGATAGAGAGGGAGAGAGAGAAATATTTTAAAAAAATAAATAAATAAAAGTAAATTTTAAATTTGATTTAAACAAAATACACACAATTTTTTATGTCAATTATGTATTTTTTTTAATTAACCAAATTTTTAATAATTAGATTTATTCATTTTAGAAAATGAAATGTATATTTTTAATTAGCCATATTTATTCAAAAATATCAAATTAAATTCAATACCACATTAAATATATATATATATATTAAATTTATAAAATATGTCAAATAAATTTTTTTTCCAAAAACAAAATTTCTTCTTAAAAAACTTAAATTTATTCTCATCGGATTAGTGTTAAAATTAACGAAACTATTTTATTAATTATTTGTAAATTTTTTAACCGAAATTCAAGTTATTTAAAATTTTGTAACGCCAATATATATCATTTATCATAATTATTATTATAATATAACAAATACTCAAAATATCGTCTACATGAACATAAACGATGTCCCGAATACGTCCTTAGAGTTTAATTCAAAATTTTAAAATCTATAATTTAATCTATATGATTTGTAGAAACATAAAATTAAATAGTTCATATTATTCGTAATCAGAGTAAAATTGAATACGTAGATGTAATTTTAATGTATGAATTATGCATTTTTTTTCGTATAATTTCACTCTTTTACCACTAACTAAATTCTAATTATGGTATTTACCAATAATTACAAAAGTTATAAATTATTTTTTTAGATATTATCAAAATATTAGGAATAATATTAATTTTTAAAATTGTAACTACTTTTTTTTTTTTTATATATATATATAAGAGTTAAATTTACAATTTATCCATAAAAAAAAAAAAAAAAAAAAAAGAAAAGTTAAAAATTATTTAATATAAAATGTGTGTATCAGTAGACAAGAGCCAGTGTGGGGGCCTCCCTCTCTTCGAAACAAGAGATAAGGACACATGCATGTCTCCACCCATGGTTAACTTTCTCGGGTTAAAAACGAACCATGGTTAGTTACCTTTCTCTCTTCTTCTCACATCAGAAATTTTCTTTTAGAGTTGGGGAAGACGACGCTGTTCTTAAATCTTCTTTATTTCTCTCTCTCTCTCTATATTTTTCGTATTAATCATTACAATCGAATTCGGAGCTTAATTTCTGTACATATTTGTTCGTGTTCGATTTAATTCGCTTCGATTTCGATCTGGGTTTGTGTTGATTTTCATCGTCATCTTCCTCATTTTGATCTGCAGATTTCAATCGCCTTCCTCCATTTTTTTTAGCAGTGGCAGCAATTTCTTGTTTCTTCTCCTTGGAAATTTCAGATCTAGGGTTTTTAACTGCTCTGGATGCAATTTTTGTTGTTATATTCTCTTCACTTTCTTGGATCTATCGACTTTGCCCAGGTTTTCTAATTTCTTTAGGGAATCTGTTGGAGATCTGCTTCAATTCCTGCTAGTTTGTTTGATTTTGTGTTTTTTTCCGGTATGTAACACTGCTGGATAAAGAGAGTTTTTCTGGTTTTCTTTTTTTTTGGAGGTTTAATATATTTTTCCTTGGAGTAAGTTTTTTGTTTTGAAACTTTTTCGGGGATTTTTTCGTTTGGATGCTGAGAAACGATGAATTATTTTCCCAACGAGGTTTTAGAACATGTTTTCGATTATGTGACGTCTCATCGGGACCGGAACGCGGTTTCGCTGGTGTGCAAATTGTGGTATGGAGTTGAGAGGTTTAGCAGAACCAAAGTGTTCGTCGGAAATTGCTATGCAATCACGCCGGAGAGGCTAATTCAAAGATTTCCCGGCGTCAAATCCCTAGTCCTAAAGGGGAAGCCTCATTTCGCTGATTTCAATTTGGTCCCTCATGATTGGGGCGGCGATGTTCATCCATGGATCCAAGCCTTTGCCGAAAGTCAGATTGTTCTTGAGGAGCTCCGTTTGAAGCGGATGGTCGTCACCGACGACAGTCTCGAGCTCCTTTCTCGATCTTTCCCTAATTTACAGTCACTCTTGCTCTTTAGCTGTGAGGGTTTCACCACCAGTGGCCTTGCTGCCATTGCTGCCAATTGCAGGTATAGAGTCGAAATCCCCCATTTTCTTTGATATTTTGAAAGAAAGATTACTACCCTTACTTGTTCATGTTGTTGCTCTATACATGTTCTTTTCAAGCATAGCATTCAAGGATGGAATTTATGTTGTGTTCTTTAGCTGCTGTGTAGAAATTTCTGTGGATGAGTTTTGTTAGGTGTTCTTATGATGGGATTATGATTTCTAGGTGTGCTTTGATTTGTATTCGTTCTTCTAATTTTTCGATTGGCTTAGGTTTCTGAGGGAGCTGGATCTGCAAGAGAATGAAATTGATGACTATAGTAATTACTGGATTAGCTGCTTTCCAGAGAATTGCACATCTCTTGTCTCCCTGAATTTTGCTTGTCTCAGAGGAGAAGTAAATCTGGGTGCTCTTGAGAGGCTTGTGGCGAGATCTCCGAACCTCAAGAGTTTGAGGCTGAACCGTGCGGTACCTCTCGAAACCTTGCAGAATTTGTTGTTGTGTGCTCCTCAACTTGTAGACTTGGGCACGGGGTCTTATGTTTGCGATCGAGATTCCGAGGTTTATGACAATCTCAAGAATACCATTCTGAAATGCCAATCAATCAGGAGTTTATCTGGGTTTTTAGATGTTTCTCCTCGCTGCCTGGACTCCATTTACCCCATTTGTGCCAATTTGACATCCTTGAACCTGAGCTATGCTCCTGGGATTCATGGCACTGAGCTTGTAAAGGTCATTCGGTATTGCGAGAAGCTTCAACGCTTATGGGTATGATCTTCGATCTTACCCTGCAATGTAAACCATATATATATGCAATATCTGTATGTCTGGGTCCATTTTATGAACTTTGATTGACAATAAATGTTCTTTGCATTATCTGCAGATATTGGATGGTATTGGTGACAAAGGGCTTGAGGTTGTTGCTTCAACTTGTAAAGAATTGCAGGAATTGAGGGTTTTCCCATCTGATCTCTCCGGGGCTGGTAATGTTGCTGTCACAGAAGAAGGCTTGGTTGCTATATCGATTGGTTGCCCGAAACTTCATTCGATATTATACTTCTGTCATCAGATGACTAATGCTGCCCTTGTAACTGTAGCAAAGAACAACCCGAACTTCATACGCTTCAGGTTGTGTATCCTCGACCCCACGAAACCGGACCCTGTAACCGGGAATGCACTTGATGAAGGTTTCGGGGCGATTGTCCAAGCGTGCAAAGGTCTGAGACGTCTATCCCTCTCGGGTCTTCTAACAGATCAGGTATTCTATTACATCGGCGAATACTCAAAGCAACTCGAGATGCTTTCTTTAGCATTTGCCGGGGACAGTGATAAAGGAATGATTCACATAATGAATGGCTGCAAGAAACTTCGCAAGCTTGAGATCATGGACAGCCCATTCGGTGACATGGCACTTCTGCAGGACGTCGGGAAGTATGAAACAATGCGATCCCTTTGGATGTCGTCCTGCCAGATTACTATTGGTGGCTGCAAGACACTAGCGAAGAAGATGCCGAGGCTGAACGTGGAGATCATCGACCAGAATAATCAGTCGGAATTCTACAATTATAGTCAGTCGGAATTTTGCCGGGACAATGCGCAGAAGGTAGGGAAAATGTATCTGTACCGTACATTAGTAGGGCCGAGGAAAGATGCACCAAAGTTTGTGTGGACATTGTAGATTGATGATATACTTGTTTCCTTGAAGGCTGTTCTCCTTTTCCTTTTTTTTTTTCTCCCTTGTTTAGGGCTGCTGACTGACCAGTGGAATTTAAATTTTTACCTAAGTGAGTTTAGTTGTATTTGGTATTATTGTAATTATTGGGAGTTTTTCAATTTGTAATCTCTGCATTGATGTTATAAACAGACTATGCATTTCCACTTTTCTAATTAACTTTTAAATTTATATTGAAAAGGGTTTCTTTTATAAATGATTATAAGATATCTAAACTATCTATATTTTAAAGAATCTTATTTCAAAGAGCACACTAAGAAGATGTTTGTTTCGAGTGTTTATGAAAAATTTACAAACGAACTTTTATAATCTCTTTAAAAATTTTACAAATGAGCTATTATTATAATTTCTTCTTTATAATTATTCAAAATAACTCCTTATTTCTAAACATTTGGAAAAAACTCAATTTCTTGCTCTAATGTACTATAGCTACTTTGAATGATTGGATTTTAGATTCTGGGTATCTTATCGTATGACACTGTTAAAAGAACGGTTTAGTTCTTATAAAGAAATTGATGGTGGATAGGTATATATAGGAAATAATGAATATTTTAAAATTGAAGGAATTGAATAAGTTCTATTCAAACTACAAGATGACTCGACCAAACTTCTAAAGAGTGTTAGACATGTTCCTCAACTAAAAAGCAATTTAATTTTCCAAAGAACTAGACTCTTTAGGTTGCACCTATAGTGGATCAGATGAGATTGTCTGTTATTAGAGATGTTGAAACAGTACCATTAGCTCTTATTGTTAATTCAAAAGGTGAAACATAAGCTAACTTACGGATAGAAAATTGGTGTCACGGTCATATTTGTGTTACATATGGCCGCATGTCCATCCGATCTCGTTTCATCATGTTTTTATGTCATTACTGTAGGTTAGGATAATTTCTTTCATTTTATTCTCGTTGTTGACTCATTGCAATTTTCATATGCGTCGGTGTTATATCAATTATGTTTCAAAATGTAATATAAAGAATATGACTTTTTGAAACTTCATTCCTAACAAATCATATGATGAATGCAGTATAGGTTTTGTTTCAAACAAAAGTCCTAGATTTTGAAGATTTTGAAAATTACTCTTATACTTAAAAAAGTGTTAAAAAAAAAAAAAAAAAACTCGTTTGGTTAAATTTGGACGGTTAAAAAAAAAAAAAAAGTACTTCTGACCTTAAAAAAAAATAGTGCAAAATTACCATTAGCTTTAAAAAATGTTAAAAAATAGCATCACTATTAAGTTTTGAATGAAAATTGCTAAAATTTTATTTGAATTATATATGTTCTTAACCTTTTGGAAATTATAAAAAATAATAACATTTTCAATTTGCCACTCACAAATCCAAAATGAAGGAAAGGAACACAAAAGAAAGATGAAGGATTATTAACCAAAGTTTCAAATAGCATATTCTCCTTTCTATATCAACGCTCCACACATCAAAATCTGCATTAACAAATCTTTAAAAAAGTTGAATCTGAATGACAGCATGCAAGTAAAATGAGAGAGCCTTTAAGATATCAACACAGAAAGTTTACAATCACAACCCAGAAAACTATTTAAAAAAATCTTAAATTCAATCGACTCGTAAACAGGCGATGCTTTGTAATCGAAGACAAACATGGCATGGAAAAAAATATATATAGGGTAGAGAAATCACTGATTTCGCAGCGTCTATCGGAAGCAGGCCAAGCATTCTTCCAACATACAACAACAACACAGTGTAGCTAAACTGCAGAGCAAAGGGAAAGAAGTTTCATATGTTTCACAATCTGAGAAGTTAGTTATATATAGTGGATTCTTGGTTCATTGCCAAACAAAAAATAGGTTCAATTGGGTAAGGCAATCACAGAGAACATCAAATTTCATGAACCCAGAACTGTTTCTATGTTTCTGTTTAATTATTATTTATACACTTTTTAGATGGGAAAAAAAACATCTTTCATTAATTAAATGCAAGTTTTCTAGAGGATAGGTTTACGGTTTTGAGCTTTTTTTAAGAATGAGATAGTACGGAAAATAAAACAAGTATGTAGCTCTCAGGAAGTTGAACATCCAACTTAAAATTCTAAGAAAGGAAGGCTTGTAAACCGAAGATTATCTCATCAATGCTCCTAGAGATCATGTATATCAAAGAATCTCTATCGATCTGGCCAGAGGAAAAAGGGAGAGAACATGAAAGATCCCTTAACTAGGTGGTGAGTTGTGTGTTGACTGGAAAAGAGAAGCTTCAAGTCATAACTGACTCTCACAGGTCTCCTACATACGAGCCATTGCGTTTGAACTTACCTATAATCACGAATGCTCTATGACTCAGAACCTACCATTCTCTAGAGAAAAAAATTCTCTTGAACCTACTAAAAATCACTAAATATTTGGATACTTCCACACTCGCAACACAACCACTCTCTATTTATAATTAAAAATCAAACCAACTCCCTAACTAATTTCTCATATACTCCACATATAAGGCCCAAACTTATCAGAAAGCAGGCTTCTTCAGCTATCTAATGTACCAGAACATTAAAACACATACTAGAAGCTATCTAATGTACCAGAACATTAAAACACATACTAGCATGGATAAAGGAGATAAAAACAAAACCAAGTTGCATACTTTAGCAATTATATAAGGGAACAAAATTAGAGATAATGGACTCATCAGCAAAATTGAACTCCAATCCAAAATAATAAAACCAGTTGACAAGACACTAGAAAATCTAATGCTGCTAACAGGAGCTAAATTTAACTATATCCCATACCTCAGATTTCTCGAACTCTCCAAAAATGTAACTGTTTGTCTTTTCAAGCCAAATACCCAGACACAGAACCAAAAAAAAAACTAGTATGCCAACTACCAAAAGACTATCCATGAATTACTACAAACACAAACATCAAAAGAGCTTCTTAGTCACTCATTTTACTAAGGGAAAATTGCACAAACCACCCCATCTAAACTATGAAATTTGTAACAGTAACACCTTTAAACTATTGATTTGATCAATTATCAATTATACCCTTCAATTATGATAAGTGTTGCAATCTACTTCCAAAGTTTATTTTGAATATTGTTACAAAGGGCACAATTGTCATATTCAAAAAAAAAATATTTCTCTTCTTTTAACTTTCACTATCTCTCCTCATGAAAATTAATAAAACATAAAATAAATTATTTCATTCCATCTCCGATCAATATTATCAGAATCCGAATTCAAATTCCCAAACTTCCCTTGCATTCAATTGTACTCAAAATTCCTCAAACTCGAAACAACACCCAATTTTCTTCCGGTTTCATTCTCCTTGCAAGAGGTTGATGAATTTTGAGTTTGATGAATATATTTATACAAGTATACAGGTTATACTATAATATGATCCAAACCAACCATTCGCTCAGATTTTCAAGATGCCTACAAACAAGCAGAGTCCACAGAACAACAAGAATATCAAATGCCCAAGTTTCCTTTTTTCCCTTGGCCTAAAGTTCAGAGAAATGAATCCAGTTTTTAAGGGAGTTTTAACAGCAACGCCCCCATGGATTCTCTGAGTAATGTGCGGAACCGTCTTCCGTTCCGAAGTTTCAGAGCCATCTGCTTGAAGCGTTGTTCTGAAAGCTTCTGATCTAGGTGAGTTCACAGGAAGATCAATCTCATGGTGGCTACCAAGGAGCAGATAATTATTGTTGATGAAACCAGAAGAGAATTGGGAATTGAGATGCAAGAGGTTTGAGAATTTGAATTTGGATTTTATTGATTGAAGAAGGAATGAAATAATATATTTTGTGTTTTATTAATTTTAATTAGGAGAGATAGTGAAAGTTAAAAGAAGAGAAATATTTTTTTTGGATATGACAATTGTACCCTTTATTATAATATTCAAAATAAACTTTGAAAGTACATTGAACACTTATCAAAATTGAAGGGTATAACTGATCAAATATATAGTTTAATGGTATTATTGTTACAAACCTAGTAGTTTTAGATCATAAAGTAAGACTAATATGTTAGCATCCGATGCTCTGTGCACCTATATCAGACATTATACATTTACATTTATCTTTTTCATCCTAAACAATGATAACAAAAACAAAAGTGAATCATCTGGGTTAGCTTAAAGGGACTTGGGAAACTAAAATGGTATTGATTAAATCTATTGTAATTAGGAGGGAAAGAAAAAACCCAAAACAGACAAAACCGATCCAATGGATTGGTTCGGTTTTTTAGAACAATATTGAATCATTTGTTTTGATATTTTAGAAAAACAAAATATATTAGTTTGGTTCGGTTCTAGATGGAAAACCCAAAAAAAAAACCCTAAACCGAACTGAATATATAAATACTGAGAAAATAAAAATATAATGGTATTTCAATTAAATGGAAGAAAAACTTTAATTGTATAAAAGGAAGTAAAAGCATTGTAAATATTGTGATATTTATGAAAAATGTTGTTTTGGTTAATAAAATCTTCAAAATTAAATTGAGAAAAGAGAAAAAATTTGAAAAATAACTCAAATTCTTAATGAAACCGAAAACCGAATAAAAACCAAACTGAACCAAATGAAAATCTAACTAATGATTTTGTTCTTTATCGGACATCGATATGGTTTCAATTGTTGAAAAACTGAGGATATCTAATCAGTTGTAGCTTTGGCATAAAATCGATAAAAACCGAACCAAAATCACCCATAATTGTAATCAACTACCCTAGAAATTAGTTTCGTAAGAGTTATCTTGGCAACCAAATATAGCAGGTGATTGTAATTGTGAATTTGCGAGATTAATTGAGATGGTCGTAAGTTGGTGCGGACCTCAACAAGAATAACAAGAACAAAAATAAGTGGTTCAGAATTGGCCCTTTGATTCTAAACTATCCTTCGATAGAGTGCAGTCAAACAAAATGAAAATGTTAAAACTAAATCAATGCATAATCAACAACCTTTGATGTTTAAATTAATCTACGAATCAACTGTTAAAGAACTCAATCCAGATAATTCCACAAACATTTATCTCTTCAGATCCAACCGATTTTCACAAAAACGGATTCAATCAATCAACAAGATCACAAATACAAGCAAGAGATGATAGTAACCATAATAGAAATTGAAGAAATGGGGAAAAGGAAAACGTACCATCCACGAAGAAATGAGGAGCACTCATCCCGATCGTCGTAGTAACAGTGTTGATGATGATAAGGAGGAGGAGAATGGTAGGGAGGCGGAGGAGGAGGCGGCGCCGATGGCTGATACCCATCGTAGAAATACCCTTGATAGCATTGGTGCGGCGGCGGTGGAGGATGGCCGGGACATCCAGGCGGCGGCGGCGGATTACCGGGATATCCAGGCTGCGGCGGAGGGTAACCTACGAAGAGAAGGAAGAATGAGAAAACATGAAAATGGAAGAAGAAGAAGAAGAAGAAGAGATCTCACCGGGAGGAGGGTAGGTTTCCGGCGGAGGATGGTGGTAACCGTAAGGGTAACTCATAACTCTCTGAAAATGGAAATTAGAAGTGCAGATTGAAGATGGTGAAAAGAAAAAAGAAAGAATAATTTGGGTTTTTTTTTTTTTTTTTTAATTGTCAAACCAGAAAGAAAGAAAAAATCATAATAATAATAATATTTCTTTTGAAAAGAGGGTTAGGTGCGTTTATTTTATTTTTTTTAATATATATATATATATATATATATATATATATATTTTTTTTTTTTTTTTTAGATATGAGCGAAGTGGAGTGAGATGGAAAAGTTAATGACGTCAGTTTGTAATAGTTAACTACTTGTTTGAAGATTAGTGTTAGTAGTGGTTAAGTAATTAATTACTTGTTTGGGGATTGATATTAGTAGTAGTTGAATAATATATTTGATGCGAAATTTGATTGAATTGTTTGATAGAGGGTTTAATGAGTGGCAAAAAGTGGTTATTTACTACCAAATACAAACGAGTGTTTTTTTGAGGAGTACTAGTTAACCACTCATCTCTACAAAAAAAAAAAAAAAAAACACACCCTAAATTATCTAAAATAGTTGATTCAAAACATAAAAAGTTCAAGGCATCCATTGCCCAATAAATAGCTAAAATAAAACGTCCATAAATTCACGTGAGTGAAAAAAAAACTCCGCA
The DNA here is from genome assembly GCA_037832605.1 of Cyclanthera cordifolia. Lineage (NCBI taxonomy): Eukaryota > Viridiplantae > Streptophyta > Magnoliopsida > Cucurbitales > Cucurbitaceae > Cyclanthera > Cyclanthera cordifolia. The sequence goes on along the minus strand of JBBMEG010000021.1, from coordinate 10,953,166 downwards.
ATAATCAAAATAACTAAGAAACGACTACCCTTAGCTAGTCATTCCGTTGGAGTTCATGTTTACATGGTGGAACAACTATATAAATAAGGATAAATACAAACATATTCAGTAAGAACTCATAACTTGGAGATTAATATACACAGTTCAATAAAGCATATTGGTAAATACATGAACAAATAACTCAACATTTCACAACAACTAAATCATAAAGTATATTACACGACTTGAAAACACGCAACACTCTTAGCATGCTCATGTTTCCTTTTGTGACCCCTCATGGCACTCAATCAATGATCAATAACCACACAAGCATTCATCTATCGCATAAGGATCATTATGATCAAACAAGCTCTATACTCAATACAAGAAATTGTATACTTATGTCACTAGCTTGTTGGCTCTTAGTGCGTGCATGCATATATTTCATGCAGTTGTAAACTAGACAATAAGAAAGTAAAATTATGTCATGAATATGATAAAATGTGGTATAATGATAACGACCATGATCTAAACATGGTTATCATTTTTTTTTTGCGGAAAAACGATTTGTGTATCAATTAAAATCATTATTTGCAGAAAAACTATTCGAAATGGGTACACACATATATATACACGCACATATAACTTCTTTTGATTAAACTGCTATAAAAATGATCAAAAAACTTTCTTTTGATAATAGATAATCACACTATAGTCGGAGTAAACACGTCCGCGCCAGTCACGAGAGATATCAAATGAATGAAGACTACAAATTAATATCACAGATAGATCTCGATCCTAAACCTTCAGCCAAATGCGCCATCCCTTTGGGACAAAATGGTCAATAAAACTAGTTTTATTTTTTTAACTTTTGATGATATAAAAAAAAAGGGTTAATGAGGAGTTCCTCCAAGAATTAAGAGATAAATGGTCCGAAATTGTTCATTTATTTAGTTGAAAATAGAGTAATAAATTATGTAAAACTAATCTACTTAAAATTTGGACAAACAATTTGAAATGTAAAAATATTTAACTATTTTGTAAATAACATTCGACATTCTAGTTATTCATTACTATTATCCTTTCAAAATCCAATATTGAAATGGATTAGAATCAAAACAAACTGTATGGGTAAGTACAGAATATAAACCAAAATTTTGTTACTTTTAAAAGAAAGTTGTCCGAAACAAACAACCCAACAAACATAGGGCATGTTTGACTTCGAACGATAGAGAGAGATCCCATATCATCCCTGTCTAGCCTACCAAACATGCCCTTAGATTAGTTTCTAATAACTTTGTTAGTAGAAAAAGAACACAAGGCAAAGATTCATGTCAAAGAAACAACTCAGTAAAATGTAATGAACAAATCCGACATAACTTAAAAGAAAAACGTGTTTTAAACTTAACTGATTCTCTTGCGTGCCTATGATTTAACTCTTCTGTTTCCTCCAGCTATGAACAAATAAAAAAAAGGGGGCTATGAATTCAAAAAGTTTCTGTACTTTTGCTAATCCGACAAAATATCAGGGAAACATCCTGAATTGATTAAAAAGTATAACACAGTTAAAACTACGTTTCAAATTATCTCCCAATCTTACATTAACGCTTCTTCTTGCTTCCTTTCGCTGCAGATTTCGATGGGCTGGCCACAAGGGAGATGAACAGAGCTACGATCGAGAACACCGAGATGAGGGAGCCATATTTAGCGAGCAGCTTCTGCAGAGACGAAAAAGTCTGTGTGAATAAAACGATGGTGATAGCCAACAAGAATATAGTTCAACATGAAGTATGACAAGCATGTGTTTATGAGATGACTAAGAAGTCATTGTTTCAAACACCCAACTCCAAAGAAGGTGTTTAGATGTGGAATTGTAGAGACTAATGATTGTTTCGAATGATTAGAAATGAAGGGTTGTTAGAGTGATTAGAAATTTGAATTTCAGTAATAGCTTCTTTGAATGTGGTTATATAGTGGAGAGGTTGCATGATGTTTATTGTAGAGTGATCGCAAAAAACAACTTTTTGGATGTGGTTGGAATTTAGTGATTATTTCCAACAGAGTAATAACTCAGCGACATCAATAAAAACCTGATGACCAATAGGTCAATAGTTCGAATCTTCCCACCTCCGATTGTTATAACCTCAAAAAAAGAAATGAGTGATTATTTTGAGGGGTTAGATAGAAAATGAGTGATTATTTTGAGAGGTTAGATAGAAAATGAGTGATTAGAATGAATAGAAATGAGTGGTTAAGAATGAATGATTATTTTGAAGGGTTAGATAGAAAATGAGTGATTAGAATGAATAGAAATGAGTGGTTAGGAATGAATGATTATTTTGAATGATTTAAAATGTGTGATAATTTGGAGTGATTACCATATGCTTGAATGATTCTTTGTAGAGGAATTGAAAAAAGTTCATTTGTAATAACTCGTTAATAACGTGAAACAAACATCCAAAAATGTTTTTGAATTCAAAATAAAAAGATAATGGTCAAAACAATGTAAGAGCAACGAAGTCAATGCACCAAGATTGAAATATCGAATTTAAGAATGAATCATTAAGCTTGACGAATTAAGAGCATGGAATGGATCATACCTTAACCTGCCATATTTACGCCCCAGTGAAAGATAAATTCCATGCAAAGGAAAAAGTTTGCTTCAGTTAGCCAAATTGATGAGACTACAAATCATTAAGCTTGAGAAGCAGAACGCAAACTTTTGAGATAAACTTACCAACTCAAACTTCTTCTCTGGTGGCCTGTCAGCGAGGACATCCAAAGGTAGAATTGGGGTGGATAAGGCCTCCTGCAAATAACCAGAAAAATGGTAAAACGTTTGCTACTTTAAGTAATCAGAACATAATACCATAATTGATGGGATAACTGACCTGTAAATCAGACTTTGTTGGGACACGGAACGTGATAACAGCAGGTGAACCATGAAACATTCCTTTAGTTTTTGCTTCCAACTCAAAAGAATGAGATAGATGACCACCACTGTCAAACAGAAAATTTGTGTTAGTCAGTCACAGAAACCCAATGGAGGGTACACTACGATGTATAAGAAAAAGTACTAAACAAATGGCATCGCTTACGCATCAAGTCTTTCCCACGATTTGGAAGTTTCACCACTGATGATATCGAAGACATCTCCCGGCCAGCTTGCATCATTCAGACTCACATCATATGCTGTCCTGTAATCATACATAACAGAGATACAAAAGAAAAAGGAAAAAAATTAAGAAATCAGTCCACTTATAAGAAGAGAGGTGTGAGTCCCTCTAGCAAGGAAGATCCCAAAAGGCTAAAAAGTTGCAAAAAGAAAAAGAAAAAGAAAAAAAAGACACCCTATAGCAAGGGATGACACGAGATAAGAAAACTAGACAACTTCAAGCAACATAAAATGAAGAAATAAGATTTGAATATAAAGTTAAAAAGATAAATTTGCATGGATAATCTACTTAACGAACCGTGCAAAGGAAAACAAAAACAACCAAAAAGGCAATAGTAAACCCAGTTAGATTTACTACAAAAACAAAGAAAAAGATTTGGGCAACTCCACCTTTCTAAAGTTCCAATTAAATTTCTCATTTATCTTAAAAGAAACTCGAGACACATTACACTCCAAGCTTCTCATTATTTGCTTCATTTAGGTCAATAGATAGTTGTACCATGTTGATTCAACAATTTCTACTCGTCAGTTAGCGCTTGACACACCCTCCTCTCACACACGACTGCCGTTCAAAACAAATAAATTCACATCAAAGTGTAAACTATAGACAAAAATTCACAACGTTTATATTTTTCTGTTGCATGCAAAATGTAGCAGCCTTTTCTTGAAAACGGGAAATCAGTTGTTCACTCCACTATAACCGAGGGCACTCGCAATGGATTTTACAATTAAGCTTACTCATGGGGCTCAAGAAACCTCCAAAGAAGCATGTCTTGAAAGCCCAAAGCCTCAACCAGCAAGGCCACTTTGGAGACAAATGTAGCAGCCCTATGGAAACAAGATTGAGGCCAGACTCCTGGAATGACCAGGAATATCATAGTGGCTAATCGAATATTCAGACATACCAAGCAGCAATCGCAAAAGAAGTAACTTAGTAAACCCGTTCACGAAAATTTACTTTTAAAACCCATAATAAAAATTTTGTTGAAACAGCTAAAAAGGCAACACCTGGTTACAGTTCATAACAGCTTTGAGGGTCTCGGAATAGAAGAACAACACAACAACTTCCACAATTGATAAAATACAAATGCACCAAATCTCACATCCAGTTGTCCCCCTCTCCAAGACAAAAAAAACCTAGAGACCTAAATTCTTCCATCACCGAGAACATCTTCCCAAAACCTAAACCTAACATTTTCTCCCAGAAAGCAACTACCAAAACACAATCACATCGAAAAAAAAAAAAAACAAGGCCCAACCAAATCCAAATTAGATCCAGAACAAAGCATAACGAATCAAACACGCATGCGTAAAGAACAATTCGATCTATAACACAGATACCAAATGGTAAGTAAAAGCGAATCGAAAAACGAAAAGCGAAATCAAATTAAAGGAATCGAAAGAACATACGAGGATCCTTGATTGTAAATGTCGATGGAGACAGAGACGCGTTCAGCGCCGGATTTGAGGCGAGTGAGCGACGCCTTCTTGTGCGCGACAATGAAAGGAACATCGGAGGTTGCGATCGAAGAGGAGACGAACAGCAAGGCGAAAAGTGCATAGATCAGAGAAGGCCGAATCGACTTCGCCATGGAATTGAGGAAATTAGGGCAAGAGAGAAGATCGGAGAATGAGGAGAAGAGTGGCGTCAACGAAATGGAAAGTTTGAGAAGGAGCCGTCGGATAAATGAGGAACAATCAGAGATCGAAGGGGTAATTTAGGAAACTACTCTTAAGATTTTTTTTTTTTTTTTTTTTTTGTCTATAAATTGAGAAAAATAGGCAAATATCGATTTACAAGATCGAACCAATTAGAAGAGTAGGACCACAAATCTACGTACACAGTAGACTCAAACCATCCCGCATACAGAGTAGACTCGAACCAACCCGCGTACAAAAGAGACTCGAACTAATGATCTAGGATTGAACTGAACTAATGTCAAACAATAAATAATAAAATAGTTGTGCCACCATTTTTTTTTTTTTTTAAATTATATTTATGAGATTTTGAAAAGTATTTAAAAATAATATTTACTAAATTAAAAAAAAAAAAAAAAATTAAATACTCTTCAAAAAAATTGCTATCTAAGTAAATTTTTTGCAATAATTATTTTGAAGTGTCTTAAGCATCACATGACCTTATTTGATAAGGTCATTCCATTATTAATCAAATATCAAACTATATATTAATGAAATGTAATTTGATATTTGATTAATAAGTTATTAAATAAAATAAAATTTTAATGTATATAATTATTGTGTACATATGTAACATTATAAACTTTACAATGTTAATGCGAAGAAAATGGTTTTTCATACGACTTTTATTACCTCAAAGCAAAAGCCCCAAAATATTTTCCTAAGTTTCCATTTAAAAAAATGAGTGTCTTGTCTCAAATAATAATAATAAAACAAAGGCTATTACGCCATCTTAGTTATTGTTGTATTTGAATCTCTAAACTTTTAAAAGTTTAATTTTAGTTCATGAACTATTAAATTTGTTTTATTTTGGTCCCAAATTTTCAAATGTTCAATTTTATTCCCTCCACTTTAAGAAAAATTTCATTTTAGTATGTACGCTCGTGGTCAATGATTCACGTGAGTTATTGAAATTCAGATCTAGCCCCTTTAGACCCGACATTCTCCTACATCCCGACCAACATGGGTCATTTCAGCATTTTTTGTCCTCGCTTTCATCATAGAAAAATTCTTAGGAAACAGTGAAGTTCTTTCGATTGAACTACTGAAAAGGAAGGTATAACTGGTTCGTATATGTTGTACAAATCATTTCATTTTAAGCATTTCTTAACCACGAAACTCTATCCCCAAGACCTCTCATGAACTTGATTCGCTCATGTACCCTTGCTAATCGCGGGCGTCACAAATAAAATATAGCAAAAAATTTAAACGGAGGACCAAAATTAATTTATTTTGAAAGTCTAGTGATAAAAATAAATATTTGATAGTTCAGAAACCAAAATGAAAACAAACTTAAAAGTCTAACAAATTTTTAAAAGAAATTCAGGTACTAAAATTAAATGTCGGAAAGTTTATAAACTAAAATGAAACAAATCTTAAAGTTTAGAGATCAAAATAATATTTTAATCTAAAACAAATAAATTTATATATAAGAAAAAAATAAAAATAATACTATATCAAAAAGAAAACATAAAAACAAAGTGAATACAAATATATTAATACTTCTACCCTCGAAATGACTTTAAAAAGGGCAAAAAGTATTAATACTTATATGCTCAAATGACTCCACGTCTAACCCCATGTGGCGTTTGTTTTATTAGCCGTTATATATATATATATATATATATATAATTTATTTATTATTATTTTTGTTTTTTATAGTACCAATGGCATTTTCTTTTTATTCAAAGAGAAACTTTCTTTTTCTTTTTATTTAAAGAGAAGTTTTCCAAAATTAGTGAAATTTAAAAAATAATTATAGATAAATAAACAAAAATATATTAATTAACCAAAAGTAATCGTAATTAATTGATATTAGAGATACATTAATATTTAATTTTATTTGTGATTTGAGTTTCTACTCTCGATATTGTAATTTGAAGAAAAAAAAAACATATCAATCAATATTTTCGTTTTTTTTTTAAAGTTTTGGTATTAATTAAATAATTATAAATAAGTAAACAAAAATATAGTAATTAAGTCAAAGCAAGTATAGTTTAATTAGCATTAGAGATACATTAGTATTTAATTCGATTCGGTAATTTGAAAAAAAAAACATATTAATCAATATTCTCGTATACTTTTTTTATATGTGAGTATTAATGAGTATTTAAAATTTATTTATAAATACAGATAATTTAAAATTTAAACACATTTACCTTATGATCTTCGGTGTTACTAATGCATTGAGCTACTGCTCTTTTGGTTTCGCTCCGTTATTTTAATTCAATTAAAATCTTCAATTTCATCTTCATAAAAAAAAACATCAATTTCATTTTGATTAAAGCAATCAATCTATATACTTGATTTTATATATATATATATATATAAATTTTTTTTTGGTTATTGTAATAATTATTATTATTTAATACGAAAATCAATTTGGCATAAAAATGTAATAATTATTTCCTACTTGAATATTTATTATTATTTAATTTCCTTTAATATATATATATATTTATTTATTTTTTTTTTTTTTTGGGTTTATTATTATTATTATTTAAGAAAATTCCTCATAAATTGTATATTTTTGTAGGGAAATAGAAAGTCGAGCGTATGAATTCTGGAAATGGCGACCCATTTCGTAAGTCGCCGGCCACCATATTCTATTAGTACAGTGGCCAACTTTCAGCTAACACTCTGTACTTCCACTCTCCGTCACCGCCGTCGTCGCCGCCATTACTACTTTCCACTGTCTTTGACAATTGACGCCTCTCATTCCTTCCTGCTGCGGTAGACTTGCTGTTTTGCTTCTCCATTTCTTTTCTCTTCTTTCTCATGGCTTCCACTGGAGCTTGTGTCTTCCATGGCGGTGTTTTCTCAGCTCTCCGCCGGGATTGGATGTCGTTCACCGGGAATCTCAAATCAGGTCCGGTTGCAATCCCTAATGCTCCCCGACTTGCTGTGTCTACTACCTCCATTGACCAAGTTGCTTCGACATCCTCGCCGGAGATTACTGCTACCTCATCGGCGACGGTGAGTGATGTGTTTGGTGATTTCCGGCATGAGAAGATTCACGAACATCCTGCGATGGCGATTGATGGAGTTGGTGGTGAAAATGGAAGTCGGTCGAAATTCGGTTGGGAAGATACGGAGGTGCGGCGGAGCTTGAAGGATTATTTCGAACAATCGGTTGATTTAATTAGATCTGACGGCGGACCTCCTCGCTGGTTCTCTCCGTTGGAATGTGGTTCTCGGATGAACAATTCTCCTCTGCTTCTGTTCTTGCCTGGTTCGTTTTATTCTCTTGTTTGTATTGTTTATTTGTTTGTAATTTTGTATTGGCTTTTCGTCTCACTGTCAAATTCACTGCTCAAGTTATAGAATGACAATTTTGTTTTTCTTCACGTTCTCTGTTTAACGTCTATGTAGAGTTCTTTTTTCTGGCCTGCGTGTGTATCTTAGCATTTCTTTATATTTTCTTTTGATTATCATGCGATCGCTTTATGAATTGAATCTGCAGGTATTGATGGAGTTGGACTTGGACTTATCAAGCATCATGCGAGCCTTGGGAAGTACGTATCCCCTTGAGTTCGATTCAATTTCCAATTATTTGTTTTCATATCTTTCAATTTGATCAAAATTGGATTCGAATTTCATACTGGATGGCGGAAACATGTAGCATTGATTGAAGTATATTTGTTTCATATCTTTCAATATTTATCTGGCTAACTCATGGTTTTGTTGCACTCATTGAAGGATTTTCGATGTATGGTGCTTGCATATTCCAGTCAGGGATCGGACGCCATTTACAGGTCATTATCAGCTCGCTTACTGTGTGATTTGGCATTTTAGTTTCTGAATCGTCCATATAAGAAGGATTTTTCTTTTTTCCCAAACAAAAAGTTCAAGTGGGGTAGGAGATTTTTTGTCCCTTATTATCTGAGTTTCGTTGATTCTACAATAAGTGATTGATCTATCCATTAAAAGAAATAATCATCATTAGTTTTGGCATTGTGGGCAGGAATGTTTCATTTTGTGGTGTCCTAACTTGGATTGATTTAGATTAAGAAAGCTGTATTGGTTATACTCAGTTGTCTCCTATCATGAAAAGGGAGACTGAGTTGTCAATCTGCAATATTGGCAGCTTAATTATCTTAAAGCCTCTGAATTGTATAATTTAATGCAGAATTGCTGAAGTTGGTAGAAAAAACAGTTAGAGACGAGCACCGTCACTCACCAAAGAAACCAATATATCTTGCTGGAGAATCTGTGGGAGCATGCCTTGCTCTATCTGTTGCAGCTTGCAATCCACATATCGACATTGTATTGATTTTGTCTAATCCTGGTAAGCTTATTGAACTATTTAATTTTATTGAGGGTGAAATTTGCCCTTATGAAATCTGTGTTTGGTGGAATTTGATGCGTGATAAAAAGAAACATATTTATTTAATATGTGAACCTTTCAGACTTCAATTATGCTTTGTGTAATATATGTATATAATCTCTTCTCCCTACTGAATAATGCTTTTTTTGTTTTTCCTGGCAGCTACTTGTTTCAGCAAGTCGCCCTTACAACCTGTAGTATATTTGTTGGAATTCATGCCAGAATCATTGCAAGTTAGCCTCCCTTACGTACTGAATTTACTGAAAGGTTTTCTTTCCTTGCGATTCATGGTTTATTTTCTATATTTATTGGTTGAAATACATACTTCATTTGCACTTGATAGTTTTTGTAGATTCTCACTTCATATTAGAATGATTGGTCGGGAATTATGTATTAATAGTAAATTAATTGAGCCTTGTTGAGGGCATTAAACTTATGAATGCCATTTAGCGATTAGGTGACTTTTTTTCATCATAAAGCATCTCTAGATGTTTGGTTCCTTCTCATCTTCTTCCAGTTGTAATACTGAAATTCATGGAGGTGTTCAAGAACTTCAAGCATCCAGTCTACCATAATCGTCTATTCAAGCCTTTTGTCATTAAGATTTCATATTTCAGCTTCTTAATCTTTATTGTTATTGTTATCATTTGCACTCTGCACAGCCTTTAGAATTGGTAGGAGCATTCTTCCTACACCACAATGTACTGTAAAGACACAAGAAACATGTTTTCTTGTCAATTAAATTGTATGCCATTAAAATCCTTAACTGCTGCTTTAACTTCAAATGGATCGGCAAGTTGCTTTGTACTTGATTGGAAATTGTACTTTGAAATATACTTACTGTGTAACCAGTTTCAAAAGTTCGTAAATACTGAACTTAATATGATATTATATTGAAAGATTCAAGTCTTAATCCCTAGAATATAGATTTTGGACATACAGGTGATTATGCTCTAGTGGACCATGCTTAGTTATTGGCACTTCTGGTGATTTTTTACTCTATAGTTTATACAATAATTGGTGGCAACATATTTTGTAGGTAGTACTTCTAGGCTTCAATTGGTGAATGTCCTATGGCAACGAATAGTTGGTGAATTATCGCAGGATCTTGCTGCATTACCTTCTCACCTCTCTGTAAGACAAGCGTTCTCTGACCTTTGTACTGAACCAAATATGATTAAATTTTGTTTGTCAACATAATTTCTCCTTAGGATTTTTATGAACGGTATTACTTTGTTATTGGTTTTTCTTAACAATGATGTACGCGTTACTTTTTTATCCTGTGCTGATCTTATGTGATTTAATTGATGATTGAGGTTTCAGGTTCTTGCTGATATCTTACCAGTAGAAACACTCATCTGGAAGTTGCATACGCTTAAATCTGCTTCAGCAGATTCCAGCTCACGACTCCATCTTGTGAAAGCTCAGACTCTGATACTCTGCAGGTCTAGATCTTAAGTCAAAATCCTTTAAGCTAACAATAATGAAGAGAATTTTTCTCTGTGCGGCTCCATGTTGTGAAAGCTCAGACTCTGATACTCTGCAGGTCGAGATCTTAAGTCTTTAAGCAACCAATAGTGAAGAGACTTTTTCTCTGTCTGTTTGTAGCTTCTGTGCACCATCCCCTTAATTTCTTCCACCCATATCGGATAACTAATGCTAGATAATATAATTTTTTTTTTGATGACTTGGGAACTTTGAGCTTACGCTCCTCTAAACCCGGGGCACCAGGCCTGTCCCTAGGCTATAACCTCAGGATACATTCGAGTAATGGAGATGCGGAAGGTGTCTACGAATTAATATCACAGGTCAGTTTTGAACTTAGGACCTTGGGGGTGTATGCCTTCAAAACTCAATCAGACCAACGCAAGATAACAGAATTAAGGACTTGACTTTCTAAAATAAGTTCTTTCCTAACAGCCCTAAACCCACTGACTCTGACCCTGACCCTGACCCTAGTATAATCTATTTGTGTTCTTCAGTTATGGTTAGCTTTAATATTAGTATATTCTAGAATCATTCTTAGCCTCTAACAATCTATAGTGAGACATGGTCATTATACATCATGTTTATGGTTATGATTTATTTTGTCCGTACAGTGGCAGAGATCAGTTGCTACCCAGTACTGAGGAAGGTGAAAAACTTCGTCAGTTTTTGCCAAATTGTGAAATTCGAAGATTTTCCAACAATGGGCATTTTCTTTTCTTGGTAGGGGACCATTTTTCTTGTATGGAAGAAATGTAACTTTCTAAGAGCTTTCATTATTCTTTCTTTTTAATCTTCCTACTGATTACAAAAGCAATCAAATCCATATGATATGATTACAAATAAGAATAGTAAAGGAGAAAAGAAACTGTATCTGTGTATGTGGAGGAAATAGATAAAAGAAAAGCAACTTGCTTCTTTCTATTTTACTTCTTTCCTTCTTCCAACGCAGCTGGTTCTGTTTCATTGAGGCTGTTATAAACTTTATTTTCCAAATAGTTAGTGAAATGGTGGTAATTTGCTGAATTTAATATATAAACAACTTAATTCAGCTTTTGAACGCATGGTAGGAGGATGGTGTTGATTTGGCTGCTACAATCCGAGGTGCAAGTTTTTATCGCCGTTCACAATACCTGGACTATGTTTCTGATTTCGTCCCACCATCGCCTGCTGAATTCAATAAAATATTCGATGACTATAGGTGATTACATTTTGACACAAATGGGTACAAATATTTTTCTGCTATACTTACTTTCTCTTCTTTGTTTCTGTGAAAGCCAGTCTAATAATATAGTTTGCCATCTGATATAAAGGTATTGGGACATCGAGTTTGCGGATTTTGAGAATTCAAAAAAATGATTTATGGTGTTTCAGTATAATTGATTTTGTCTTGAGCACTTCCATTTATAACAATTTTTAGTAACCACTCATTTTATATACACGGTATTCTTTTGCTAGATTGATTGAATTGGCAACTAGTCCGGTGCTGCTTTCAACTCTAGAAGATGGGGAAATTGTGAGGGGACTCGCAGGTATTCCTGATGAAGGTCCGGTTCTGTTTGTTGGCTATCATATGCTCTTGGGACTAGAATTGGCTCCCATGGTAGCCCAGTTCTTCAAAGAAAAGAACATAATTTTACGAGGGATGGCACATCCAATGATGTTTATAAAAACGAAGGAAGGACCTTTACCTGATTTAACACCATACGATTCATTCAGAATCATGGGTGCAGTTCCTGTCACTGCTAAGAATTTCTATAAACTTCTTTCTTCGAAGGCTCACGTCTTATTATATCCTGGAGGCATGCGTGAGGCTCTACATCGGAAGGTAATTTGTGACTGATGAATTGAAGGCTTTCTTTCTTTCTAGTTTAATCATTAGCATCAAATTTTGGTTAGATTATCTTTTGTTTAGTTGATAGAAACTTTATTCTCACGATGAGTTCATTCAACATGAAACATTCAGTTTATTTATTTATCTTTTAATGGAAAATGATTTTACATCACGTAGTTCAACCTGAATGATTTCTTGGGTTATTTTATTGTATAGAGTAACACTGCTTATAAATTTGTAATCATTCTTTCTTCCATTAAATCGACATGATTTAGCATATCACTAGGTAGAACTGGGCATTATGCAAAAACGCATCTCAAGTTGGCTTGCATATGTTTTCCTAGAAAGATCAAGTTGTTGGCTCAAAAGTATGGGAGGTGAAGACCTCACTTATTTGACTCTCTTTATATACAGGGTGAAGAATATAGGCTATTCTGGCCGGAGCAATCAGAGTTTATTCGGATGGCTGCGCGGTTTGGAGCCAAAATTGTACCTTTTGGTGCTGTGGGAGAAGATGATGTTAGCCAAGTAAGTTACCTCCCTAACTCTCCATTTGTTTAAGTATACGTGCATTCGATGCGACCCCTAATTACCTACGTATGTCCTAGAAGAGGAAAAATAAGTATTTGGTAGAGGACACATAGCTATTGTGTGAGTGAGGGGTTAATCTTGTATGGGGAGAGAAATAGTGAATAAAATAAGTAGTAATGTAGGGCAAGATGTATCTATTTATCTAAGGTTGAGTAACCAAGAGAGGAGAGGTCACTGACACTCTCGAATGTGCCGGGCAACTAGTGTACTTATCATTAATCTTGTACTTTTTACTCGGTTTGTTATTAATATCATATCATTGCTGAATAGCCAAGTAGCTATTTTCAGTGTTATTTCCCTTGTTCTCATGTTCGTGTTCGTGTTCAAGCTTTTGAACACAAATAGCTAACTTTCACCTTTTCTTCCCTCTCCAATCTCGAGTAGTTGATAACTTCAAGTGTTTGGTCATCAATTTTTTTTTTGGTTCATCAGTTCTATTGGTTCAAAATATTTTCTGGTTGTTGTTTAATTCTTCTCTCCTGGAACACTATGTCTTTCGTTCTCAGGTGATTTTTGATTATGAAGACCTGATGAAAATTCCGTACTTCAAAAAACAAATAGAGAATCTAACCAGTGTAACCGTGAAACTAAGGTCTTTTTTTCTCCGTTTTCGTTTTAAACTTGATCAATTCGTAAACGCATTATCGTATTTCTTGCTTGGATATTTGTTTTGAATGGTCTCTATTTCAACAGGGCTGACATGAATGGAGAGGTTGCAAACCAAGATGTCCACCTCCCTGGAATTCTCCCCAAACTTCCTGGAAGATTTTATTATTACTTCGGAAAGCCATTAAGTACCATCGGTACGTCTTCTATAAGAATACGTACTCATTTTGATTTGTGCTCGACTAACCTGTGATATATACTTAAATTGCTATGATTTATTATAAAGGGCGAAAAGAGGAACTACGAGAACGAGAGAGCGCGCACGAGCTATATCTTCAAGTAAAAGGTGAGGTGGAAAACTGCCTTGCATACCTTACGAGTAAAAGAGAAAACGATCCTTACCGTCGGTTATGGTCTCGCGTGGCTTATCAAGCTAAGCATGGCTTTACTTCTGAGATTCCTACTTTTGAATTATGATTGTTCTATCCAAGAGTTCTCTTAGATTTGTCAGTTAGGTCATTGGCTATAAAAAACTTGGTGGTGAAAAACTGATCCTAATGGTCAATTCTTTTCTTCTCATAGGTGTTATTGGGTAGCTAAAAACTATTAACTCATCTCTATTGTTATGAATTTTCATATAATGCCAATTTGTGGATGTAAATTTTATTCATATGCTGAGAAAAAATCACAAGCCTTTGATGTGGGAGACATTGGGTTAGAGATCTTTGATAGCGCGTTTGTGCGTGAAGAGAGTTTTAGAAAATCAAAAGGTTATTAGTTCAAATTCATGGTTATTACTTATCTATTATTTTTACAAACTTTCTTTACAACCAAATATTGTAGGATTAGACGTGTTTCTCGATTAGTCTAAGTGTCCTAATTAAAACTTAATTGAACCTAGATGAAATCCTCGTGAGGTAGCGCATTTAGGTCGAATGCTTGAGCTTTAATGGTATTTTCTCCGTAAAGTCATAGTTAGATTCGAGACCTGTTAGTGACATTAATTTGCAAACTTCTTTCAATTATGTATCCATTTCTTTGATGTATCGGTGTCACATCGTAAGGACGGAGACAAATAATCTATTAATTAGAGGTTTACATGGTCCAAGTTGAGTTAACTAGTTTTTTGGACAAAACTAAAATGCTAAAGTATCCAACTTAACCAAAAAAAAAACAGTATAACTCAACTCTTATGCTATGGATAATCTAAAATTTTCAAGTTGTCAATTTTTTGTGCACCTATTATACTATTTCAATACAATTAATCATTACTTTAATTGTAGTGAAATATTAAAAAAAAAGAAATTGTACTAAAATACTTAACCTTGTTGCACAAATATATTTATCTCAAGTCTCTAAGGGGAGACGTAATTGGTTGAAGACTTGAGTTTTTAACGCATTCTCTTTAAAAAAAAATTTTGTTATCTCAATGTGATTCAAATTAGTTAGAACATCTTGTTTTGAGATGGGTATGCATTTTTTTTTTAAGTTTCACGCAACATTTGGGATAAAGGATTTGAACCGATAAAGTTATTAGACCTACTACGATATCAGTAAGTTATTTTGCTCGGGGTTAAACTAGGTTTATGTTATCATAAAATTGACTCATCTAATTTCTTATTGTGTATGAATTTTAAATGAAAAGTGTAATCAAGTGTAAACCAATAATCCCATTTTGGAATGAATAGGTTTCATAATTTTGAATAGTATACATAAAATCTTGAACCCAATTTTGGAATCTTTGTTAACATGTTTTCATCCATCTCTAACCATTAGATCTTCAACTCATAAAGCTCAAATAGTACAAAAGTCACAACACTTGATTGACAAGATTCCTATGTTTGATTTGGGCTTTCACCCCAATTTCCACTTTTCTCCTCATTAAGCTTTTTAACTAACTAATATTTGTTTTTTTCTTTTATTTCGAGAAACTTATTAGGGCCGTTTGTTTTGTGTTTTTATGTAGATTTTATATACGAGCTTTTATAATCACTCTTTAAAAACTTTATACCAACGAGCTATTATTACAATTTATTCTTTATAATCGCTTAAAGTAACTCTTCATTTTTAAACACTCCACAATTTACCAAAGAAACACCCCCATATAAATTTAACAAATAATTATAAATACACTAACTTTAAAAAATATATTAACAAATATAATTATTGTATTAATGAGTATTATCGTAAAATTTTTTATAATATAAAATTTATAATATAATTATTTTTGTAAGAATAGCACCTCCAATATATATATATATATATATATATATATATATATATATATATAAAAGAGTGTATTGAACCATTTTTTAGTTGAGATCTATTTTAGCATATAAAACAAACATTTCAAAACATTCATTTATATCAAAATAAAAAGATATGTAAAACAAAACAATGTCTAATATTATCACGAAATTCAATGGATAACAAAATAAATTAAAAAAAAAAAAAAATCAGAGAATAGAAACTTCGAAATTAATATTCAAAAGAAAATAATAATAATAATAATAATAAAAAAAGGCTATAAAACAAAATAAAAAGTTAAAATATAGCATTTGATTTTCTTCCATACTGAAATTTTGTAATATATGATTTCTCATATACAATTTGGCCCTAAAACAGTTTCTCAACTAACCCAAAAAAAACCGCCACGTGGCCTTCATATTCACATCCCTAACTCCGCCGGTCCGCCGCCGCGAAAACAAAAACCAAAACCATTCGCCGGAGAATCGCAATGCGCATCAGGTAAAGAGTAAGAGAGATTTATAAGCGAAGAGTGAGATCGATGGATACATGTTCATTCGGAGAGACATCGTCCGGCGAAGCTGCGGCGGCGGCGGCGGTATTCGTAGTAGTAGTAGTAGTACCAGGATAGTGATGGTTATTCTGATTGAACCAATACTGGTCGAGAAAGGCATTGGAAACAGGCGCCGGCGCCGCGGACGACGGCGGAGCAAGGTGGTGGTAATTAGTGGCGGCGGATTGCGAAGGGAGGTGAAGAATCTCGGTGTTGAAAGGCTTACGAGAGGCGGCTCGCTCTCGCTTGTGAGCATTTTGATGGCCGCCTAGGGCTTGAGAAGTGTAGAATTTGCGAGGGCAGTAAAGGCATGGGAAAATGCGAGGGGAACAGAATTGAGAAGACGGCTGATGAGATTTTCTCGTCGGTTTCGGCGTTGAATTGGAACCGCCGGTTGTTGTTGTTGTTGATTGGCTCAGGAAATCGTAAATGGTAGGATCCGCCATTGATGAAGAGCTTCAAAAAACCAGAAAGAAACTATGAAAGAAAGAAGAAGAAGAATGAAGTTGAGAATGATGGATAAAATGGGAACATATATATATAAGCTGGAGAGCAAAATGGATTTAATTTTTTTTTTTTTTTAAATTGTGATCAAAGGAATAATATTTATTATCAATCATTTTGTAATTAATTTGGATTGGGACAATATTGCCCTCACACTCAATACTTGTAATAGATGTAAGTTGTTTATTTGCCCCGAACCAGACAACGCAGTTGGTTGAAGACTTGAGTTCGAGAGGTGTGCTCTCTCAAGATTTTAAGTCCGAAACAATTCATTTATAAATAATCACGTTCACAAACTATATATATTATTAAAACACAAAAATAAGTGAATTAAGTACGTAGATAATAACTTTTTGATATATAAAATGATTATCTTTTCCAATCAATTACTTACCCACACTCTCATCATCAAAAACAAAATAACTAACTTTTACATATATTATTCACAAAATAATTAAGAACAACATATACTATTTTTTAGATTTTATCAAATCTTAATAACTAAATTTTAATTTTTCAAACCATAAAAACTAAACGATAGATTTATTCGACTAAACTCTATTTTTCCTAAACTACTAATCTAACTAATTTTTATCAAACCAACCGAATTAAATTATAATTTACCAAAAAAAAAAAATTTATGTTTATTCCAAACCTATGTAATTATCAATTATTGTTTTCGTAGAAATGAGAAACATTTGTTACTAAAGATCGAAAATGTTGGTGGCCCAGTAGCTTCATTGTTTTATATTATTTCAATACACACGAGCATCACGTGTTTGAGATTCAGTAATGTCTTCTACGTAGGATTTATGTATCCACTCCACTTGATCTATACTAAAAAAGAACAAGAACAAGAAGAACAAGAAAGAAAGAAACATTTTTGAGTAAAGAGAAAAAGACTTAATTCTCCACTAACCAAGTACTACTAAGTACTATGCTATCATGTAGGTTAATGATTACACTAGAGTATAATTATTATATTAAAAATAATTATTATTAAAAAAAAAAAAGAGAAGAAAGACACATTATACAAAGAGCAATTTAAAAAAATAAAATATTTAAAAGAAAGAGAAAAATTAGGGGTGATAAACCTAAAGAGATATAGGTTTGTAAGTAATAAAGATAGAAGGGCAAAAATGGAAAAAAGAGAGAATAATTTATTGTTGAGGATTTGGATAAAAAGGACAGGAAGTGGTAGCACTAACAAATCCACTGCACACAGAGTTATGTCCGACATCCCATTCCCTTTTCTTTTCCTTTTTTTTTTTTTTTTTTTTTTAATTTTTTACATAAATATTATTAATCATAATAAATAATAATAATAAATTTTAAAAAAACTCATGAATTTTAATATTTATTTTATTTTTAATAATAACAATAAGGTTAAATAATGAAATTCAGTTTAGTCTAAAGCTTTTTAAAATATAGTTTTAGACTCTCAACTTTCAGATTTTTTATGTTTCATTCCTTTTTAACAAAAAAAAAAAAATATATATTGATTTTGATATTTGTTCAATTTTCATATTTAAATTTTTCAAAAGTCTAATTTTAATTATTGAACTTTAAATTTCGTTCCATTTTAATATATGAACTCTCAAAATTTGTATTTATAAAAAACTTGAAGTAATATTAATCAAATTTTGTTCAATATTGTTAATAATTTTAACCAAAAAAAAAACATCCTTTAAAAAAAATAGAAAAATATGATAATTTTTATTAAAACAAAATAAATTATAATGAACCAATTTTTTTTCGAAAATTGACGAATTAGAATACAACAAATTTCAAAATTTAATAATTAAAATTTAACTTTTTAAAATTAATGTACTAAAATCAAACTAATCCTAAAGTTTAATAACTAAATTGATTTTTTAAAGTTAATAAAATAAAATGTACTAAATTATAAATTACAAAAATAGTATTTTATCCCTTAATTTATATCCCAAATAATAATCTCCCATGCATATATATATAATAAATAGTTAACAAAAGTGTTAATAATGTTTCATGAAAATGAAAATTTTATTTAATTTTAAAAGAATGAATTTTATTAAAAATAATAAAATAAATTTCTCTCTCTACAGTTGTCACTTTCTTTGGTAGTACAGCGCAGCACTTTTCAGTTGCGGTCACTGAGCTGAAGCACTGCCAGTATACGCCGGCTCTGTAATTTGTTAAATGTGCTTTTGGAATTTCCATTTTTAATAATTATTTTTCTTAAGTTCAAATATAGGAATTTAATATGAATATTTAAGTTTAGTATAAATTTTATGTATGTATCCAAAAATAATTTAAATTACATATATATTTCATACTTATTTTAATTTTTAATGATCTTTAAATATCTCTTTCTTCAACCACAAACCCTCGCGAACAGAAAATGACGGCAAACGATCGGAGAAGATGGTCGCGAACGGCCGGAGAAGGTGGCCGCCAACACCGGAGAAGATGGACATGGACGACAGGAGAATTAGATGGCCGCAACCGTCGAAATCTTCGCCGTCGTTGTCGTTGGGAAGCTCCATCGCCGCGGCCGATTGTTGTTCAATGCTCCAATTCAATGTTCTCATTGATTTAATGCTAAAATTTCTCCCACATTGTTCTTGATGGCCACTGAAAACCCCCTAATATTAGTCGGTTTATATTAGGTAGAAGATGAAAAATACCTATATAATACAAATACGCATACTGTATTATATGATATCTTTTTTTTGTTACATATATAATACTGAGTTGATATTGTATTACAATAGGTTATATATTACTATATTATGTTGTATCAAAGCCAATGATAAAAATATCGATTTAATGTTATAAACCACTAACATGCTAACAATAATAATAGCTACACGATCATAATAATACGTCGATTCGTATAATATAATACTAGTTGGTGAATTAATAAATACAATATTAATACAAATACATATATAATAGTTTAGTAATATAATACCTAAATAATACATCATTAATAGCATTTTTGTAAATAAAGTCTTCAACCTAGGGTTTCATAATCTATTTAATTACAGTCACACATTTGTTTCCTGTTGTTTTGAACTTTCAAATAGTCTACTTGCTATTGAACTTCGTCTGCTCATGCAGTGAAGGTTGAGATCGTCGATGACGACGAAGAACGCGAGATCGTCGGCGAACATGGACCAAGGTACAACCGTGGCTGTGAACAGAGAGTAAAACCACTACAATGAACGCGACAATGAACAACGAGTTCGACAACGACTATGAAAGACGAGGTTGAGTTCGACGACGGTGACGGTGAAGATAGTTGTCGACAATAACGATGGAAGGTTGGAGGTTGGATTTTAATAGATGGCTGTGATGGAGGTTTTTTTTTATGGGTAAATTTTTTTTATTTCTATGGTAGAATATAATTGTCATTTTATAATAAATATATTTCATATTTCTTTAATGTTAGAATATTATTATCATTAATTTAAAAATTGAACACCGTTCTAATTAAATTAATACATATAGATATGAATGCAAAACTCTCTAAAATATATTTTGATCCATGTACTTCATCTTTATTTTAATTTAATTTCTAATTTTTTAAAATTTTAACTTTAATCTTTATATTAAAAAAAAAACATTTTTTATTGAATGTTCTATTCTTTAATCTATAAGCTTTTACAATTTTATTTTTAGTCCTTATATTTTCGAGTTTATTTCATTTTGATCTTAAATTTTTAAAAATTCACATAAAATTTAATAAAAATAAAAAATTGGTCAAATTTAATATTAAAATTGATTAAAATTAGTTTAATAGTTTTAATAATTTTAATACAAATAAAGACAAAATTTATTATTATTATTATTATTATTTTAGCCTTAAAGACTAAAAATATAAAATATAAAAGTTAAAAAATATTAATATATAACAAATTTGAAAGTAGGAGATTAAAATGACACCAACCAGAAAGTCTAGTTACTAAAATTAGATTTTTAAAATCATACGGATTAAAATAGAACAAATGTAAACATAAAATAATATTTTAATAATATTATTATTATTTATTTTCTAAATTCCAAATACAAAAAATAAAGTGCAAAAGCCAAATCCTAGTTTTTTTTTTAATGAAACGTCATGTCGACTTGACCACTAAAATGTACAACCAAAATGTAACTCTATTACGTAACCTATACTTTTTATTTATTATATACTATGATCTGAATCATTTCGTTCCATTTTTTTTATATCTAAGTTGATATTTTATGGTACATTATTATTTTATTATAATTTAATAAAGGAGCTGATTAATAGTTTAGTTTATATATTTTTTTAGTAAAGGATCGGGATCAAATATGCTCTTAAGATAGGTTATGGGAGAAGAGTTTGGTTTTAAATACTAACTTTTGACTGCAATCATTACTTCTAAATACTTAAAATAAAATTTCTTTTTAAATATAAACATTAAATAATTTTAAAAACTACACTAAAAAAAACTTTTGACTGTCATCATTACTTCAAATGCTCAAAATAAATTTTTATTTTAAATACTCTTAAAATCTCAATCCAAACATCTCCTACGAGCATAGTATCATTCTATATAACTTAAGGTATGTTTGGTTACAATGGAAGAAAAGATCAGAAGAAAATGGATTATATATATATATATATATATAGTGAATGATGTGATACAACTGATCAATAGGTCAAATGAAAGAGAGTGATCTTTTTTCTTTTCATCGTTTCTACCGCTTTAAGAGGTGTTTGGGCCATCATTAATAAAAGAGGAGAATGTGATCAGGAATGACTTATGGTGTTTGGACCACCATGAATCATTTTCTTCATAATCACGTTTCTTCAAAATCGTATTTTTATTTTCCTCCAAACTACTTTATATTCTTCCTATAACAACTTTTTATTCTCCCCATAATTATTTTTCACTCACATGATCATATTCATTATTTTATTTTCTCATTATCATTCTCTTCCCCCAAACACAATTAATCATTCTCTTTCTCATTCTCCCCCAATTTTCATTACTCTCATAATTATTCTCATTTTCTTCCTTCCAAACACACCCTTAATAACAATAAAGTTAAAAGTTTCAATTTTACTGCATGTTTGGATAAGGAAAAGTGGACAGGAATGGGAATGAGTTATCAATCTTTAGGTTTGGATAAGGAAAAAAACACCCTTTTTTTTTCCATATTTTCTCCCCCATATATTTGTTTTCTCTATGTTTAAAACCTTTCATTTTCTTTTCTCCTATAAATTTAAGATTTTAGAAGTGGTTGTATTTTCACATAATTAAAAAAAAAAAAAAAAATAGTGTTTAGATTTTGACGAGAGGCTCACATATCAAGTGCAATAGTTGAAACATATCAAGGCATATAATCGAATCTACATGATAGCCCTAAAACGAGAGGCTCACATAACATACTGCATGATATCAGTGGAATCAATACAAGCATCAAACAATACAAAATATGTCAAATAATACATATAAGTTAATACATTCAACTGATACATGAATTACAATTTACACCACAAGCCTCAAGTAGTATAAAGTTCCCTTACCTTAAAATTACGTGTCCTCGTATTAATTTATGTTGAACTATAAATTCAACTAAAATCATGATTCATTCATTCAAATGCATCCCAAAATATTAATATACTAAATCACAATGATAGACACTAATGATTCTAATATTTAGATTGAGATTTATTTTGAGTATTGAGAAATAATGATTGCAGTATAAAAAATTTATTGAGAATGAGTATTTAGAATGAAAACTTATTTTGAGTATTTAGAAGTAATGATTACAATAAAAAATTTGTTTAAATGTAGTTTTTAAGAGTTTTAAAATTAATATTTAGAATCAAAAGTATTTAAAAATAATGATTATCGTCAAAAACTCTTTCAATCAAGAGTCTAGTTACTAAATTACATTTCAAAAAAGAAAAAAACAAACAAAAATGATTTAAAGTAATTTTAAATTGCAAATATCTACCACAACTCTTTCAATCATCAATTATGAGGGTAAACAAATTGCATTAAAAAGTGAAAATATCACTTAACAAATGATTTTCACTAAATCTACATTATTAAACCAAACCCAACTTCCAAAATCTTGTGGAACTTAAAAAAAAAAAAAAAGAAAGTTTATAAAATCAAAATATTAGAGGCAAAAAAACAAATAAATTCTAACAATATATGGAGTAGAAACTTCAAAATCATAAGCTCTCAGTTCATGGGTGAAATAAGAGAGATTGAGTTAGAAGTTTTCAGCTATGCCAAAGCAAGTGGAGTTTGTTTGTTCAATATGGAAGAGATTATATACAACAGAGGAAGCTTTTGTTTGAAATGGAAATGAAGTAAAATATGTACACGTGGAGGATGAGTTAGGAAAAGAATAACCTTTGCTTAGCTGAACATTTGGTAAGGATGCCATGTCAGCTGATGCTGAAGTACCTGGGATTATCTGGAAAATGGTATTCCACCTTCAACTGTCAACAGTTCCAGACAAAGAGAAAAATCACTTATATTAGAACCCATATTTAACTCATCAGCAGAATGAAGAGAGAGAGAGAGAGAGCTTTAGATGGAATCACATAAACTAACTACAAAGTTCATTAACAAAATCAGCAGATTTACCAGGGTACATTTGCCGGCGATCCAAGAGTTATATTAAGTGGAAGGTTATACTCGCATGAGTTTGAAGTGCACGGTATTTAAGATGCAAGTTATTATAATAAGCGAGTTATTATAATTGGAATGGGAGATTCTAGATTCATCCACCAACAAACTAAGAAGCATGAAAGCGAACGCGAGATATCGACACGACGCGATATTGACACGTAGACACACCATTATTTTAGAATGTAGGACATGGGTAAGTCGATGACCAATTATTTATTGTTACTATTTTTTATGATATACTATTAAAAGATCAAATCCAAAATATTTTAGTTTTTTACCCACTATGAAAAATAATTCAAAAAATGATGAACATGAAGTCAACCCCTACCGTTAATTATATGAATTCGTCTTAAATCCAATAAAGAACAAAATTAAATCATTTTTTGAAATTTTTTTTTAAAAAAAAGCACACAAAACAAAATATATAATCATACTGATAAGAACCAAACTAAACCAAGCTAGATTGAAATATAAAATGAGTAGAAAATACAAGTAAACCAAGTTTTAATAGGTCTTGGAACCTCCCATCTCTAGAGAACAAGTCTCTAAGAGCCCACAAGTTTTCACTCAATATTTGGATACCTTTCCCACTCACCTCACCCTCTATTTATAATAGAAAATCCTAACAAACTCCCTTACTAATTTCCTATATACCCTCGTATTAATCCTAATTCTATCAAGGCCCTAATCCTATCACATACTCGTGGCAATCTCAAGATATTTTAGTTTTTACCTCATTTTCTTCTTCTCCATTCTGTTTTCTCTCTTTCTTTCCTTTTTCCATTTTAGTCCATCAAAGATAGACATCGGAGGCGACAGACTCCATCAACACTACCGGTGGTCGTGCCATCGGCCATGAAATAAATAAATCTTAAATGGGGTATCCATAGAGTGTCCATGAAGTGTCCGGAATTAAAAATAATAATAATAAAGGAGGACATGGAATTTGGAGTGTCAGACGCGTATTTGAAGAGTGTTCGTAAGTATCCGTGTCCGACACGGATACTTTATCAAGATAGAAGTGTCCGGGCTTCCTAGATTATAACCCGGTAGTCCAAAAGCACCCTTAACATTGCATTAGAAGTATCATGAACTAAACAAACTTGTGAGTTGTTTGTTGCCCATCTAAGAAGACTTTGTTCTACCAATTGGTTGGAATGTGTGTGCGCGTGTGTTGATGCAGAAAAATGTAGATAAATGGAGGGGGAAAGAAAAAATATGGCTGGCTTTCTGAGTGTCAAAGTTGATAATGAGGCTACTATTAAACATTACCTTGCCCTCATCAGAATCTGAATGGCGTTGAGGGAAGACGACCCTCAAGTCGTTGTACAGATAGAATTTTCTTTCGCCATCTCTATCCAAGTTCGGCTTGTTTTGTGCAGAGACTGGATTGCATTTGGATTTCCGAGATGATCTGGACGACTTTTTAGGTAACGGACAAAGGAAGCGAAGGTGAAGAGCATAGCGGAGAGCACCAGCAGTATTCTCATTGACCTTTGAACATACATGTAACAGTTTCCTCTCAGTCTCACAGCAACCATCCTGATCAGCCCCCTTCTGGCACTGATTCTCACAGCCTAGATCCGAAGTATCTGTCTTTTGGTTATCCAAAACACGATTTGATCTGTCCTCAATATCGAAGAAGTCGACCACATTAGAGCTTTCACTTGGTCCATTTTCATTCCCCAATCCCATATTCTCCCTTTTGTGTAAACTCTTAACTCCAATGGTCTCTTTCAGATTCTTGCAAACCACTTCAGTATCACATACTTGGGAGGCATTATCCACCATTTGATTGTCGATATCGACCTTCCCTTCTCTTGAAGGAGCTGCATTGGATGAATCGAGGATAGCCTTCTGGCGTAGAAAGGTCTAATTTTCGGAGCAAAATAAAATTAGCATAATTAGATACATAATACAAAAAAGAGAGCTAATTACGTGCCAGCTAAAATATGAACCATGACCATCTAAAAGTAGCTTGAAGAAAATATTCACTACCTTAGTGCCAGCTGGCATGTCGCTCAAATCATAATTGCAGAGAAAAGTGTGCAGGGGAGTCTTCTCAGGATTGCTGAGAACCTGTGAAAAGAAAATACATCCAGGAATTAAATAGAAAATCATTCTTTAACAGCATATGCTCTTTTAATTGCATGCAGAAGTTACCTATAGATGCATAACAATTTAGATATTGCATCCATCAAGCACCGAAGGACCACAAAAGTAAGACAAATGATAGACTACTTCCTTAGAGATCTCAAGTTCGAAACCCACAAGCGAGCTTAATTATAAAATCTCTTATTGTCTTATGGATACAGGCCTTGGAACAGGTGCAGGTGCCCGGATATGAAGTGAAGCAAAGTTCATAATCCCAATTATAATGAAAATTGATATACTAATAAGTGATTTTTTTTTTTTTTTTTTTTTTTTTTTTTTTTTTTTTTTTTTTTAGAAACCAAAAAACAAAAGTTTTGCTCCACTGCACTTAGGGTAACCACTCCCGTCCTTAAGCCAAGCACCAAGAGACATCAAAGGAATCAAGACACGAGAGGTGTTTACAAATTAATGTCACAGGTAGTGAGGTAGGTCTCGAACTTGGGACCTTGAGGGGAGCACACCTTCAAAGCCAAGCCTTCAACCATCATGCCACCCCCTTGAGAACTCTGATAAGTAATTATTATTACAATTTTCATAAACTTAAATAGAATAAAATGAGATGAGTCCTACAAAAATTGTCTAGTTTCTTCTAATTGCCTCTGATTGTAAGACGATCCCTCGTTACATCACTTTTAAAGATTCTACCATGAAAATATTAAGTTAGATTAGTATCAAAAGACGAGTACTCCAATGAAAATTTCCAAAAAAACAGACGTAAATCCTAATAAAAACCAAAAACAAATTCACTAAAAAAGCGCTCACAACACAAGAAATGGTATCTAGAAGACAGGTCTAGATGGCAGCAAAGCTTGAAGAATTCAATGTCCTTAACTCATAAATTGGTTAAATCCACAAAAAATGTAATGATATAATAAATTAGATGTATAGGGAAAGAAATATAAGCAAAAATTGACTTGATAAGATAGACAAAGAAGAAAAAATGTATAGATAATTAACTTCCAGGTTAATAGCTATTCAAGAGACTATGGAATAATATAAATCTTCGAATAAGACAATCCAATGAGAACAGTAGCACATCATCATCACTCTATTACCTTAATACGAGGTCATAGGTTCGAATTTCCCTCCACAACAGTCAACATTTGTAACTTATAATTAATATCACACATGATTGAAAAAAAGAAAATAATTGCTCAACATGCAAAATGATACCCTAACTAGTCCTTGAACCTCACGCTATGAAAATGAACGTATCACTTAAAATAGCACACTTAAACAAAAGCATCCAATGAAATGGAAGACTAAGTAAAATAAATGCTACATGCCATAACAGAATCTAAATCCTTCTCAAATAAGTAACACTCACAAATATAATCATCAATAATCATATCAAAAGTGACCAAGCAACCCACCAGTTGTATACGGCCTTTCATAGGAACCCGAAGGTGGCTCTTCACCATTTGTGACTCATCATTGCTCGAAACTTGTTTGGATTTTTGAACTCTGTATTTATTTAGTAAAGATTTTTTAGCAAGATCAATGGATGCATAATATAGTAAGTAGTGATCTCCATCAACACTTGCTACCGAAAATGGAAGCTTTTGAGACTGTGGTGAGAAGTTCCCTCCCGTAATGCCTAGTACAGCCAGAAAACCATCAATTTTCTGCACATAGAACACACAAGTAACAAGTAACCAAGTCAAAAGCGTGGCAAAGTGAATAAATCCTCATATATCAATTCAGGACTGGCATCTTATTCAAAAAAAAAAAAAGGATAGCAACAGAATACTGACCTGGCATAGTTTGCCGGATAAGAAACGACCAGATAATAAAGACTCCTCAAATGAACCCACCAACGATCTCCTCACAGAAAGCCCACTCAAACTTCTAATAAACCGCATACTCAGGGAAGTAGGGACCAAATCAGGAGACACAATCCAACGTGCACTCTTGGAGCTTTCCAAGGACGGTCGAAACTCCTCCAATATAACATCTTCAAATGGTTTGATTTGCTCTTCACTAGAAGCAAATAAAATATGTGAGTCTGAACCACCAATTGATTTTTCGATACCGCCAAGAAGTGAATGATAACCAACATTCTGTTTCATTCTCTCTGAAATCTTTGGACCAAGAGGCGACAGAGAAAGTGGTACCACAGACACCATATCAGGAGATAACCTTTCAGAATCCACACGAGTTCGTACTCTACTCAACTTACTGAGTTCATCATGCCCTGGAAAAAATAGATTCTCATCCTGAACTAGGGATTTCTTGTTTTCTAGGAGAGGACCATCACTAAAAACAATTGATTTCACAACACCACTGTCATATATCATTTTCTTCTGCTCCAATAAACCTGCTAGAGACCAGGCTTTCAGGGCAGAATCATTTTTTCTTTCAATATCGGCTTTCTTAAAATCATAAGCTGCAGAAACTCTTAGATTTTGAGATATAGAAGGATCAGTTCGAATACTTCTACTACCAATGTCTAAAGGATCACACTTAAATTGATCTGGAAAAAGCATGCTACTCAGAGGAGATAACAGCCGCTTTCTAACCGCTGAACCAGATTCAGTTTCATTGATCCTAATATCAATTAAGCTGTCATCATTTCCAGAACTAGTTTCCCCAGACAGAAAGCCAACTATCCTAGAAACAGGCTTATGGCTCTCTCGTCCACATTTAGACTTAAACCAGCAACCATCATCCATAGAGCCAGTTTTCAGACCATGATAATTGGAAGAACTTCCCAATCCACCACCAACTTTAGCCAAGTTCTCACGAAAATTTGGAAGGTCCATATAGAAGTTTCTCTCAGAATCTCCAAAAGAAGAGCATGGTAAACTCCCAGCACACCTGCTCAAGCCTCCATTACGGATTCCAGCCAAATTGCCCGAGCTCGCATCATTATCATGTGGGGGACTCTGCAGAAACATGCTCAATGAGCCTGCTGGTACCATCTCCTCAGTTGTTCCACTTATGGGGACTTGCGGTAAGCCCATGATCAATGTTCCCAGATACTAATTCTTGTATTTCAAATAGGATTTCGCACCAGTTCTGTTCTCTTTTTTTCTATTATGTATACAGCTTTTTCCTCTGTTGAAAGAGCTTCGATCCCCCCTCTGTTGTTGGATATCAGATACCAACACCTACCAAGGTTTCTAATAGACGATCTTCTAATCTTCTACCTTTTAGCACTACGAGATTAAATTCTTAATTATCTATGCTTATTAGTAACCTGATGAAACAAGGAAAAACTAAATATGAACCAATGCTATGTATCTTCCAAATGCATCCATGATTTAGTCATACTCCCTTCCGTGTCCATGGAACGAATGACAAACCCTGAAATCATAATGAGCAAACTTCTAGCCTCCATTCAAATGAAGATCCAAAGACACACAATTCCTCGTTGCTAATGGAATGAATGACAACCCCTGAAAATGATACGAACAACGATCAATCCCTTTGCCAAAATCCATCAGACTTCATAAAACATCTCTTTAATGTACGTTTTAAGATGAAACATTGAATGGATTTATTATTCTTCAGATATGATCTAGTGTAGTTTCAACTCACATCCCAATCAACCCAGATGGATGAATGTGGGACAAATGAAAAATCCGCCAAGAACGGTCGAGAAATTAATACAGAAAAAACAAATAGAGATTCTTCAAATTCACAACCCCTCCATAAGACTAGAACAAATCATGAATGGGGCAAAGATCTACAAGAGTTTGCCCATCTATAAAAAAGAACACCAACCCAAAATGCAGAATCCAACTTCAAAAACGTTGAAACAAGAAGATAGACTCGAAAGAAGCGAAGATGTTTGGTTGTACACTACTCATAACCCATTCAACACAAATGCAAACAACTGGAGTTTCTTAATTAATAATTCAAATACCATATCTCTCTCTCTCTCTCTCTCTCTCTCTCTCTCTCTCTCTCTCTCTCTCTCTCTCTTCTTCAGTGATTAAAACAAAACAAAAATAGCAACAAAAAAAAAAACCCCTGATCAAACTAAAAAGTCCAAAAGCAGGGCTCCCTCCACCAGCAGCACACAGAAACTACGAAAGAGAAGCTAAAATCATAATCACGGAAACTCGATCATCAAAAATCAAGAACATAAACAAAAGGTTGTGAGCTTTAGTGAGTGAAATCAAAATGAAAATATTCCGGAGTTAAGAGACGAACCAATCAGCCGTCGGGCAAAACAATCCGGAACAAAAAATCATTGCTAAACAGAAAGTCTACAGCAGCAGATCAAGAATCGGGAAATATTCAACGATTAAAAGAGCAAAAAAATCACAAAGATGAAGATTCAAAAGAAAAAAAAACAGTGTTGTGAGAAAATTGAGTCACCAATTGGGCAATGACTATGGCCATGTTTATGTTTCAGCATCCTCATCTCTTCACCATCATCGCCACATCTCAACTTTTCCACCGCCATTTCTTAGCGTAATTTTGTTGCTCTTTATTTTTATTATTTTCTCGTTCTTTGAGGTATTTAGACGAAAAAAGTACCCCTCAATTATTATTTTGTTTGCATCATTTCAAGAAAGTTGAAGGCAAATAGAGGAAGTTAGATTCAAATTTTAAAATTATTTAAAATTATTATTTTGAATATTTAAAAATAATAATTATATTTAAAAATCGGTTTAAAAATATTTAAAATTAATATTTAAAACGTTGATTTATTTTGAGTATTTAGAAATAATAATTTAGTCAAAAAATGCAGAGATAGATTTTAAGAGTATTTGAAATTAGTATTTAGAGTTAAAATTTATTTTGGGCATTTATAAATAATGATTACCGTTAAAATTTCATTTGGATATAGTTTTTTAAAATATTTAAAATTAGTATTTATAATGATTATTTATTTTGAGTATTTAAAAGTAATGATTGCAATCAAAATGTAATTTTTTAAGAATATTTGATACATATTAATTTGAAATATAATTCAAATACTCATACCATACATTAAAAAATGTAGTATTTTTATTATTTAGTTTATGCTTGAATTTTTTTATTTCATAATAGTTAAAATAATTTTGCTTTTTAAGTAACAAATTAGGGAGAAAGACAAACCCGGCACCAACTCTTTTCGTAAATAATTTTGTTTTCTTTCTCGATTTTGTTCTAATTTTTTTAAAGACTTGATTTTAGTTCTAGAAAATTTAAATTTAATGTATTAATTTTGAATTACAACAAATCAACCAAATAATACGTTATTCATTTGATAAATAAAATTCATAGACTTAAATTAATTAACTTCGCAAATTCACAATTTCTTATTCGAGTATGACAACAAAAGATTGAACAAGAGATTGAAGTAATAATTGTTTTTATTTATTTATTTTATTTTGTATCTTTACAATTAAATGTTTAATTCCTACTCCAATTAAATGTTTTATTCTCCAACAATTACAAA
Source organism: Cyclanthera cordifolia (assembly GCA_037832605.1). Taxonomy (NCBI): domain Eukaryota; kingdom Viridiplantae; phylum Streptophyta; class Magnoliopsida; order Cucurbitales; family Cucurbitaceae; genus Cyclanthera; species Cyclanthera cordifolia. Next base: position 10,921,950 of record JBBMEG010000021.1, on the reverse strand, counting down.
CGACTATGTTTTAGATTATATCAAATATTAGGGAATAAATATTAATTTTTCAAATTATAGAATTAAATTTTAGATTTTTCTAAACTACAGAGGTTAAAGTCTAGATTTTGAAATTATATGAACTAAATTATAATTTTCATCAAACTAAGTAATTTATTCTTTAATTTATTTCTTTTTCCTTCGCATTATTATTATTATTATTATTATTATTATTATTATTATTTTAGATCATTTCACATTAAACACAAATTTTCTAGGATCTTTGGAAAAAGAAAAATATACTAGTTAATACTAAAAAATTTCAAAGCACGACGTGTCGACTTAACAATGAGCAAGAGAATGTCATCCACCAGGGTATAATTGACATGTCGTAACTCGTAAGTGAAATCTGTGGCTGCTGTCCAATGCCTGGCTTTCGATTATTAATATTAATATTATTATTTTGCTTTATTTTTAAAAGCTGCCGCAAAAACTTATTTATACGTAGTGTTTTTTGGAGTATTTGGTAAATACTAATTTGAAATACTAGCTTAAATACGCATACCAAACGTCCCCTTTTGTATGTTTTTAGTAGAAAACAGTGGAATGAAGTATAGTGGAAGGATAAATGGTAGTTTGAAGTAGTTAACTACTTGTTTGAGAATTGGAGTTTGTAGTTATTGAATAATTAATTACTTGATTGAAGATTGATGTTAGTAACAATTGAGTGATATGTTTGATGCGAAATTTGATTACAGTTTGATAGAAAGTTTGATGAGTGGTTAAGAGTGATCGTTTACTATCAAACACAAACGAGAGGTTTTTTGAGTAGCCGCAATTAACCACTCCTCCCTACCAAAAGCAAACACACCCTAAAATGTATTACAATAATTAATATTCATAAAATATATTACTATAATTAATATTAATTCTTTCCTAAAATAACTTTTAGGGTGTGTTTGTTTTTTTGTAGAAAATAGTGAAGTAAAGAGGAATGAAGACTTAAGGGCAGTTTGAAGTAGTTAACTACTTTAAGGATTAATGTTAATAGTGATTGAACAATTAATTACTTGTTTGAGGATTGACGTTAGTAGTGGTTCAGTGATATGTTTGATGTAAAATTTGATAGAGTGTTTGATTAATGGTTAAGAATAGTCGTTTACTATTAAATACAAACAAGTTATTTTTAACAAGTGGTGGCAACGACTCATCTTCTACTAAAAACAAACATAGGCTTAAAGAAAATTTCATAACTCATTATGGAATATTTTGTAACAATTAAGCTCCCTTAATTGAACATTTTTAAAAATTTGATAAGTGTTCAATTAAGTACATTGTCATAAATTTGAAGAATTTTAACCCATGTGATAAAGATAATTTTGTCATATATATTTTCCCTTTTTAATTAATGAAAACTATGGTTTGATTTACTCTGTTGCCACCTACGAGAAGAAAAAGAAAACTCTATCACCAAACATAAATATTTGAAGATTAAAAATGATAAGTTATTTTGAGTAGTTATAAAAAAGAAATTGTAATAATAGTTCATTTAGATGAGATTTTTATAGAGTAATTATAAAAGCTCATTTTTAATAGCTCTATGAAAATCTCAAACAAACACATTACATGGGAGACTCAAACCACTGATCGAGTGGATGCTAATGAATCACTAGTGCCAGCTGAACCATGTTCGCTTTGACGTTTCTCTCAAATGATTAATTTCACTCAAAACACTTTTTTTTCATTCGTGAAACTCCATCTATATTCTCCTACTTTTTACTTGGTTTCAGACTAGTATAGATAATTATGATAAGAACCAACTATATTAATAATGAAATAACCAAGAACTACAAAATACTCAAAGTTTTAATAGGACTTGGAACGACCCATCTATAGAGAATCATCTCTAACTACTAAAATACATATTCTAATTGTAAATCGTACTCAAACTACTAAAATCAAGTAATTACATTAAGGAAATAAGACCCGTGTGTGTGTGCGCGCGTGGGCGCGCTACACGACAAACCTCTCAATTTTTTTAAGAAACTTGTATCAATTTTTTCATAATAATTTGATTTTGAGATGGAATTTCTCATTTCATAATAAGTTATCAAAATTAATGTAACTCAAACAAGTATTCTATAACAAAAATTGAAATTTCAAATCAAGAATGATGAATACAAATAAACATCATTTTGAGATGCTGGTTAAGTTTCTCAAATTAGGCATCAAATGAATTGAGTTTCTCACATTAAGAAAATGAAGGGGCATTACACCAATCTTTATAAGATACATGTTATTAGTTCAAATAATATTAGGGGTAAATTATAGATTAATCCCTATGATTCAAAGAAGTTAGAGTTATCCCTATGGTTTAAAAATCTAAACTTTAATTTCTATGATTTGGAGAAATCTACAATTTTGTGCCTACGGTTTGAAAAATAGAATTTAGTACTTAAGGTTAGCTAAAATCTAAAAACAAATAGTCTATGTATGTTCGTAATTATTGGTGAATACAAAGTTGGTTATTTATGTCTTTAAAGATGAGAGTATGAGTGAGTAATTGATTGGACAAAAAAAAAAATTTATTTCATATATCAAAAAGTTACATTTACGTACTTAATTCGTTAACGATGACATAAACTATTTTTTAGATTTTATTAAACCATATAAACTCGATTCTATTTTTATAAACCATATATTTTTCTAATTCTATATTTCTACAAATAGGGACTAAACTCTAGATTCTTATGCTCTAGATTTTTAAACCATAAGAAGTAAATCTAACTTTCTTCCAAACATAGGGACCAAATTTATAATTTACCTCATATTAGTTATCACAATTTTTTTTTTTAAATCGAAGCTTCACTCCGCCATACTAGGGGTAACCACGCCTGTGCCTAGACCAGACACCAACAGACATCGAAAGGATGAAAAACACGAGAGGTCTCTACAAATTAATGTCACAGATGAGTCTCAAACCTAAAAACTTAAGAAGAGCACACCTACAAAATTCAAACCTTAGACCACTGCTACCCTTGAGGACCAAGCAATATTAATTATTGATGGATGGTAGCTAGACACGATTTTCAAACCACAACACTAAATTGGTCGGTTCTTTTTTTCCAACGGAAAGTAAAATATTAATGAGTTCGAGAAAACTGCAATATGAACATAGCAAGGAGAGAAAGGTTAATTTAAATTTACACTGCTCAGATCAGAAATGACTTACCCCATAGGGTAAAATTTTTTTACCCAATCAGATCTTCTAGCCCTTGGTTTAGGGATGTTTGGACAAACAGCATTTTTTGTCTAAAAAGGTTTTGCTGCTGCTTCCATCATCTTCTTCACTCTTGTCAGTTTTTCTATCTCCTTCAAAGCCTGTTTATACATAACAAACATAATAAACTATCTGCATTCTGGTGCATTGCAACTTGCGGACCAGAGGCGCTATAAAATCTTTATCAAGGTTCTTTTTGAAGTGTATTTAATGATTATGGGAGAACGAAAATTAAAGAGAAAGTTGGAAAGATAATGATTATGAAGAGAGCGATTATTTGTGTTTTGGACAAAAAGAATGATTGTGAGGGAAATAATTATTTGTGCTTGGAGGGAAGAGAATGATTATTGAGAAAATAAAATGATGAGTACGAAAAGTAGTTGCGGGAAGAATAAAACTAGTTAGGAGGAGAATAAAAATGTGATTATGGGGAGAATGATTCTCAGTGGTTCAAACACCAAAAATCGTTCTTTTTCTCATTTTTTGTCATTTCATCCCCTAGGCACAAACACCCCCTCAATGTTTTCAAGACTATACACTTTCCTCGGCCATGCATGAGGATATTAGTCCTCAAAAGAAGCCAAGGCAGCACCTTCAATAAGGCCCTCGCCATTTTGGGCCCAACGATGCCTTTGCTTGATGGAAGTTCCTAAATCAAAATATGCTTTAAGTATAGTACTTAGTTATGCATTTATTTTTCGCGCCTCATTTACTCAAGTCTCACCCTTTTATCGCCTCTTGCCATAAGGCAATTAAAGGAAGTGTTGCTTTGCAATGTGCCTTACGCTTGAAAAACGTTGCTCTCTCTAGATTGTTAGTGAGAGAAAAATCTACTTGGGAAAGCATATGCTTCAAATTTGAGTAACTTGGTTCGCATAAGGGGAAGGTTTTCCTTCGAGTCCGATGAAAGAACTTTTGAGTGTGGAAGCAAGAAAGTGGAGGGATGAAGAATAGGCTAACAAAAAAAGAAAGGGACATATTGATAAAGGAAACTCCTTATTTTAGTATAATCTACCATATTTTAGTATTTTTTATAATTGAATTGGATCAATCATTCATGTTGATAAAGGAAACTCCTTATTTTTAATGGATATGTATTTTTTCGAGGGAAGCTTCGGTCCTGTTCAGATTAGAAGCTTCCTTCTATTTCTTTGGTAAATTCTTGTACCTTAGTTGTTTTGATGGTTTTAGGATACTGATAGGACCCGGATCTATTATTAACCAAACAAACAAATACACGATAACCAAGTAATTCAAGGTACTTGGACTCTCCCTAATTCTTGAGATCTCTTAAGCCTTAATTCCCCCAACAATTCCAAGATCCCTTAATAATCATTCACCAACCCTCCCTATTTATAACCATAATATGTAATTACCTCTCTGACTAATTTCATCTATGCCCCTGATATATTCATAATACTCTTAACGCCCAAACCTAATAATCATCCCTAAAGTTCCTCTAAGCTCAACACTAATTGTAGTGATACTAGTGTGCTGGTCTCTCGGTCTGGGATTTTGAAGACATATTTTGCTATCCTGTATTTTTTAGGGTCATTTTGCAAGATGTCTTCTATTCTTTTAGAGGTTTTTTTATCGATGACTTTTCGGAATTCGTTTGGTCTCGATCCCAGCTTTGGATCGGGGCCAAATTGTTGGTCGGGGGCTTGTTTCCCTCTTGTGTGGTCTTCCTTTTATGGATGAGATATTGTAAGGTTTATGTTTGGTGGGTAATGAATGTTTGGTTAAAAGAAATAATATCTAAAAACTCTTTAGTTTGTCAAAAATAACTTGTAAAAGGCATGGACTTCAAATTGGTGTCTGATGAACAAAAAATTCAAATATTATCAGAATCTAACACAAAATTGAAAATTAAGAAGCTTATTAGACACTTCCTTAAAGCCAAGGACCTTTTAGACAAAGTTTAGAGTTTAAGCTTGTAATTTAACAAAGATAATAATAAATAAAATCCGGAAGATAAAATTTGATCATAAAAACTTATGGTGCCAATTCCAACCCAATAAATGATATAGACAAGTAAAAATACTGTAAGGATCCACACCTCCAAAGCCATGTCTTCGGTTGTGACGGCATTGAAGTCATCGTACCCTAATTTACTTGCTAGTTCTGTGAGGTATGGAGGTGTTAGAAGTTAGAATATGCATGTAAGCCTGGAATATATGGCGAGTGTGGGAAGGATCAGAATAACATACTTTGAAGTGATACTGAAGCATCAGCCGTGGCATATCCATCTTTTATTTCTTGGTATAAGGATGTTATTTGATTCAGCACCTGCGTTATACACAAGAATGGCCAAAAGAATGAAAGATATCGATGGTTTCAATCAATGCACCAATAAAGGTCTTAAAAAAGCACCAACAAAGGTGAAATTAAAAACCTACATAGAAAATCTAGGGTATAGGACTCGTTTTGACCATTCAAAGATTTTAGAACAACAGTTTCCTGAAAACATGATAGCGTGACTGTTTGTTTATATTCATAAATCAGAACTTTCCTCCCACTACATACCCTAGAGCACCTGCATTCGTCCAGATCGCATGACTAGTTTTTAAAATATTGTTTTTTATAAATGACCTATTGTTTTGGGAAAAAAATGAAATTAGCATTGTATTCAATTTCATAAATTCGTAAATAGCAGTTTCAGAGAACTACTAGTTTTATAGGTCTAATTTCTTTTTTATACACTTAAGTGTCTGGCTGGCCCAACTTATGCACAATGGAACATAGTACGTGACCTTACAAAATTTGGATGTCTATGCATTGAATCCATTACCTCTTAGATATCCCAGGCCTTCTTTGACAACTAGACTCACTAGACCAATTTATGATGCTTTAGTCTAAGTAATTTAAAAAAAAAGTTCATAAGTCATTAAGTCTAAGAGATGGGGTTAAAAAAGAGTTTAAAACTATCTTGGAAACCACCTCTAAGTTTAAACAAACCCTAAATTACCTCAGAATAAGATCCAGAAGTAGATATATCAAAAACTGGAAGTTGGCTGCGATCTTCAGCAAATTCATCTGCTAACATCTGTAGGGGTAAATCAATCCATAATGTTATGCCATGCCTCAAAAGTGCCCTGCATATAAAATTTGTATCAAAGATATTACGAGTACAATAATCCTGAAAATTTCTTTAGGAAACCTAAATAACAGTTTCACGGAAAAATGTGTGTACTAAACCGAAAAAATTAAGCATTGAACGGTCATACAGATTAGCAGAGGTTTGAACAGCCCCATTTCCAGCACAAACAACTAGTCGGCCCATAGAGGACAATTGTTTTAACACTTCAGTCTGCAAAAAATGGCATGTCAGGAAGCTGTGACTAGATTCTTGTTAAAAAAATTCAATAAGATGTTTTATGTTAAGCATTACCGAAGGAAATTCAATAACAATCCTCAGTACAAGAGCAATGAGCCTCAGTGTTCTTAGGGGCTCAATCACTTAATAAGTAAAAATTCATCACCAATTATCAGTAACCAAAAATGAAAAAAATCTGGAAAGTGGAGTTTAAAAAATGCTACTAAACTACCAGTTTTGATCAAATAACTTCGGAGAAGATTTTTTTGTTTTAATTTCCTTCGAAGCAGATGCAACAATTTAACAAAGCATAACTTTAAACAAGAGTTAATTACCTCAGATGCTCGAAAACCATTTTCATCGCTCTCCTTATAAACTTTGGCAGCAGTCACACCACCACTAGCTTCTGCAACTAAACTATCACTATATGCATTTGCATATGACATGTAGTAATTCAGAATTAGCAGAGTTAGGGAGGAGAGAAGTAGTATATGCCAAAAATGAAAAAAAGTACCTGTCAAAGTAATAGTATCTCAACATATCAGCGAGGAGTTTCCCCAACTTAGTTTTTATGGCGCTGTTTATCCCTTCGTATGAAATTTTTTAATACATTAGTTTGTTGTAGATCTAAATTTTCCTAAATATAAGATCAGTTCTTACCCACGAGAAAGATGGAAGTTCCTTTCAATTCAGGAGCTACATCCATCGCTTTCTTCTGAATTCAAACTGAACAGTGTAAATGAACACTTCAAGCTACAATAAAAATGAAGGCAACTCTAGAACCGATCTCAACGCACCATCACAACATAAGACTTAAATAAAGGCTATAGAGCAAGAAAGAAGTACAAAAATGATTCTCTGGGGTTTAAAACTTCTGTTTCATCCATTCTTTCAGTTCACTATAATATGGAAAATTGAGGCTATGGAGACAACATCTAACCTTCACTTGAAGCGACGGATCATCGACAGTGATCTTCGCCTTCAAATCTAAAAAAGGCCAGGATAAATCACTGAGTACGGAGAAATGAAGCTCAAACTAGTCAATTCATCCTTCACATTCTTATTCTAAAATAGACTTTAATTAGCTGAATTAGATATCAATTTAACTCCAGTCACCAACTTCGGGCAAAAGCGTTTCACAGAATTGCACATATTTAAAGCAGTATTCAAATTAAACTAACTAAGACAGATTCATCCGTCAATCGCGATGTCTAGCAATAAAACATCTATAGCTCACAAGAAAATATCATTTGTGACCTTAGAATCCAGTTCTAAGGGAACCGATCAATGAACTGCACTACCCCAAAGCAGAGATATCATCAATAAACCAACAGAAGTGAGCCAAAATTCATTAGAGAAAATCCAAAAGCAATTTCTAAGAATTCACCTGAACAAAACAAAGACGCACGCAACCGACGGATAAAGCATCGGGAGAAAAACGAAGCATAAACAGATAACGGAGTAACTCTACAGAAGAAAACGGATTCAAAACTTGAACTCACTGAAAGCAGTTCTGTCTGATACCAAACAAGTCGACGGAAGAGATCTCCGGCGCTGAATAGCAGAAGAGCGCTGAAATGGTCGACAAATATGAAGTGGAAGGTTGTAATTACGACGAACTGAAGAAGGCAGGAACAAGGAGCAGCTCGAATTCAGAGCCATTGCTTGAATTCTAGGCAAATGGATACTGAATTGGAGATCAGATAGCGTAGAAACAGTGGTTTTCATCGCCATGAGAAGCTCGCACAGTGAGAATAATCGTTTCACAGAAATCGCTTTATCCTTCCCGAGTCCATTTCATTTGGCATTAATGATTAATGTCGATATGTATTGTCGATAGTGTGAGAAATTGCAGTCAACAGACATTTCTAACAAAATAACATAAACATATTTGTATTTACCTTTATTAATATATTTTAATAGTGTTCAAACCAAAGATATTTCAATTGATACTACTAATGCATTAAAATTCATTCGATCAATAATTCAAGTCTTTATAATGTTCTAAGGTTTGTTATCCCCTCAACTAGTACTAAATATATATATATATAGAGTGTAATATAAATACTCATAAATACAATATTATAGGATATTAGGTAATAATTTTTTTTATGTTTTGCTAATTTTTAAAAATAATTACATTTTGTAATTATTTTTTAGATTCGACTAAGAACGTATTCCCTTTGTTTTCTCACCAAACATTGTAGGAGTATATTTTTGTATGTAAAAAAAGAAAAAAGAAAAAATATACTCTAGCATAATCTTTTTCACTCTAACGACAAACTAGGGCTTCTAGAAGTTCTTCACTTTTTCACGCTAGTCTCTGACATTGTATCTAGTTTTACTTTCTTCCTCTCGAATCCTCATTATCATTTTAATTTTTGTCTCTGGATTCATTATTTCTTCCCGGTTCATGAAAAAATGAGAAACATGCGTGACATCATCCAAATGAATAACACAATCGTAAAAAATGTACTACATTAATTCTTGTTATATTGTTTAGTATGAAACTTTGTCATTTGCATCTTAATGTTAATAGATTGATAAAAGGGACTCATATACATAAATTGAGTCGGACAAAATGCGTACAAAATGAGCTGAATTTATTGGATGCTATATGTAATGATTCATATTTTGGAAAACTACATACTTTGAAAAAAAAAGTATTTCTTTTTCGTGTATACAATTAGTTTTGGACATAACAAGACAATTCAATATAAGCCCATAGGCTGTAATCTTTAGATATACAAAGTTGAGAAATGTGGTCAATATTTTTCACTGTGATTTCGGATTATGGAAAAGTATTAAGTAATTGAAATATATAATATATATCTTTTATGTTTATGTCGAGATGTTGAAATTATTGGAATTATATTCAGAAAGATCATACGTAATAATGACAAGATGAACATGATAAATTGCAACAAATTTAATATATATTTCTTGACGTTTTATAAGCGTCAACAGAAAAACCTACTTCACGTTTGAAATTGCGTCAAAATTACATTTAAAACGACACGTCTAAACTGTCAACTTAAGTACATTTACTTACCATTTTTCTTAATATCAGATGACAGTCACAAATTGTCAACCAATATACATTTCCTTGATCTTTTTCTTAACAACAGTTGATGTTTTGTAAACGTCGCTAAATTTTTTGCTCGACATGTCATAAACATCACTTCATGTTTATATAATATCATTCATCTAATAGTTCAACTTTGTAAAATATCAATTATATCATCAGATGACATATTTTGAGCGTCAACTGTAGTGACTTTAGTTGACAATAGATCATTTAACATTTTTAGAAGTGCCAACTTTATATACTAATTAATGTTTTATCCACGTCAACTAACTCAGAATATGTATTAGTGAAAATTATCAACAATGAACTCTCACATATAGTTGTTTTAACATAGTACATCCTTTTAATCTTGTTCAAAGTTTAAAACAACATTATACACATGAATATAATGGACTTTAAGTAGTTGATCTCGGGCCTCTAGCTCAATCCAGATGATTCAAAGCTCAGGGAAGTGATTTATCCCTCGAAACTACTAAAATACTCATCTTATGAACACTCGTTCTACTAACATTTTTAAACCAAAGGTTTGTCTAATTGGATACGATGATATATAACCACCAAACTTTATAATAGATGTTCAATGCCATCAATGGTGTTAAGCAATATCAAGTGAGCATGTTGTTTTAATCATGGGTCTAACTCACAAATCATTTATATGTCAATTAGATGTTAATAATGTTTTTTAAATTACTTTCTTCAAGAAGATGTGTACATGAAACAACCTCTTGACTTCTTACAATTTCAGATCCACTCCTATATTTTGTTAGTTTATAGATTAAGGCCAAATGCCCCTCTGTTTATAGCAAATTACACGGCCTCTTTTATCAGACATTCACTTGACGAGGAATATAACGATCTCAAAACTAATTGGTAGTGGGGGAATAATGCACGTACATCTATAGCATGCTCCCTCGAGATGAAGTCATGTTGGGAAGACAATCTTGGACTATAACTGAATTTGTGGACCGAAATACTTGTTTTGGCCTACTCGCTTGGGTCAGATCCGAATTTTAATACCTACTTAAAGGTTTTGTTCATTTTTTTGGGTCTTCAAAATTTCTGTAACTAATAACCCACATGTAGTTTACTCTGATATCATATTAGATAGTATGAGATTCTATCTCAAAATCAATTTTTAATCTTATTTTTAACTCGTTATTGACTTTTTTGTGAAACGTGTTATTACTTTTGAGATTTTTAAAAACTATAAATTAAAATGTATTCCAAATATAATGACAACAACCCAAAAGAATAATTCCTCCCTGCATAAACATTTTATTTTTATATATATATATATATATATATATATATATATATATATATATATAGAAAAGTAATTTATTAACCAACTCAAATGTTGAATTGTGTT
>JBBMEG010000021.1:10863766-10901459 GCA_037832605.1 Cyclanthera cordifolia | reverse complement strand
TCGTTCTTCTCTCCTCCATCTCTTCTTTTATTTGCTTCATTCATCTCATTTGATATTTGATTTAATTATCGTTACAAGTTTAACTTTCATTGTTGCGGATTTCGCAGAACTAGAACCTTTAGTTTCATCCATGGCAATCGAGTAACTGATGTAGAAGAAGAAGATCAATAGCTCTAGACTTCGAATCAAGCAAGAAGGAATATATGTTTGTGATATCATATCAGTGTCATGAGGAAGTATTTTGATCTCTTATTAAAGTACAGCGAAGAAAATCCTTTAAATAGAGTTCATGTTCAAGACAATTAGCCAACTAACAAACTAAAGTTAACAGCTAATCTTTTGAATCAAGGGAACAAACAAAATGATTAACGAATGAGGAGTGTGTTTAAAAGTCTCGGTTGTAATTTATTGAAAAGGAAAGAAAAAGTAGATTTCCTATATTTCATACAAGTTTTTTTTGACAGCCAAATGTTATAAAGTCTAAATTAGAATAGTGAAAGATAACCAAAACACACTTTTTCTCTCTCTCTCTCTATATATATATATATATTTATTTATTTATTTATTTTATCTTTGTTTATTATTTTTTCTATGTTGGAGTTGCTAGGTTTTGACAATAAAAGAAAATTTCTCCCACGTCGTCGGAAAGATGAAAAAAAGTGGTGTGCTTCAAGCATTATAAAAGAAGCATGTGGTGTTGGATTCAAGGCATCACAGTCAAAAGCAATAAAGCTCGATAAGCTGACTCTAGTTAAATTCCTTTTGTATTCTCTTATGGAGAGTGGGACAAAAAGTGTGAGTAGTATAAGTTTTGAAGAGAGTGTTTATGTAATTGGGGTTGGTGATAGAATTTTATGTGATTGTAGCAATTTTTCACACAATGGAAGTTGTTTCTGTTGGTAATTTTATCTTTGGATTTGAAGTTTTTCCACATAAATTCTTGTGTTCTATTTTATTGTTTTTCCTTTAAATTTCTAAGGCATTTTCTGTTTATTCTTGCGATAATCTGGATATTTTTCCCAACAAATGATATAAGAGCTTTAGATTTATACTTTTTTGAATTTCTGAGTATATGCTTTGTGGTTGCAGTTTTGTTTGAGCTTCCATGTTAGAAAGAAATTCTTATAACAAACTATAGCTCGATATTGTGAAAAATGTTGTTCACTATTTGCAGTTTTGTTATGATTGAAGTAGAAATGGCAAGTTTCGTGAGCTTGGTGAAATTTTATGTGGAGAAATTTGATGAAAGGATGATTGTTGGCCTACTACATGTACAAGCTCGAGATGTGTTGATACAATCTAGATCGTGTAAGAATTTGAAGAGATGACCAAGATGTGGTGCTTCTAAAATAAAGAGATTAAGCGGTGATGATAATCCAATAGGATTTAATGGTGGTTTAGCAAAGGTTTCTCAAAAGTCAAGTAATGATCAAGTGAAAAAGAAAGACTTTGAGCAGAAAAAATGTTGTTGAGAATGCGAACAAACTGGTCACATGAAAGAAATGATCGTAATAGAGTAAATTTGTCAAAGGGCTTGAGTTCGGATGCTAACGTGATTTCTCTTGCTAGAAGAGATTGTGAATCTCTATGAAAAAAGAAATAAATCATCCTAATGGCATATCCATTTTGTCATGATAGAGGATGTGATGTCAGCGGTTCCACAGGTTCGCACGTGGATATTGACTTAACAGTTATGCAAGGTGTGTGGTGGAAGTTATGCTAGTTGTTGGAGAACTTCTAGGTAATTAAGTCAAGTAAGTGGAAGTTGCTCCATAAATTTTAGCAAGGTGTATCGACATGTGATGAAGAAAAAAAATCTAGGAATTGAAATTTCAAGTGGTTACTTTTTATGGTAAAGTAAGGTATAATTCTTAGAGTTAAGGAATATGACTATTTATGAAGACAATGTTGCACCACCAGATGTGGATTCTTCAAATATCTCACCAAGGTGAAATTTGTTGGGTTTTGGCAATATATTAGAGAGAAATTCTCCAACATCAGAAAGATGCAAAGGAGTGGTGCTCTAAGTATTATAAAAGAAGCATAGGCTTTGTATTCAAGGCATCCTAAGTTAGAAGCAATTTAAGTTCAGTAAGCTGAATCTAGTTAAACTCCCTTTGTATTCTTTTTTGGAGAGTGTGACAAAGGGTGTGAGTAGTATAAGTTTTGAAAAAAGTGTTAACGTAATTGGGATTGGAGAGAGAATTCAGAGCGATTGTAACAACTTTTCGCATAGTGGAAGTCCTTTCTGTCCATGATTTTTTATTCGATTTTAGATTTTTTTTACGTAAATTCTTGTGTTCTGTTTTTTTTTCCTTTAATTTATCGGTTATTTTTTACTTATTGATCTTGTGGTAATTTTGGGAAGATTTTTTCCAACAGAAGTTCTTTTATATATATTTATTTATTTATTTATTTATCCTTATTTAATATCTGTTTATGTTGGAGTTCCTATTTGACCTTTGATGATAGACTGAACTTAGTGCTTTTGTTAACCAAATGCCAAAGTATTACTATTATTGCTTTAGATACTACTAATTATAAACATAGCCTAATTGGATACCGAGCTTTAGAATGGTGGAAGGTTGATCTTATTAATTATGAAGAATAGTTTTTATAATACAAAAGAAACTAAACTGTAATGTCCACACATAAGGCCCATATAGAATATTGTTGAGATTTGCCAAATATGAGGAAGTCTTAAATCCGCATAAATGACGAGACTTTCTTTTTAGCTTCTCTCTTTCTGAAGAATAATGATTGGATAAACCAATAATGAGTGAATGGCACAAATGAGATGATATTGATTGAAATCTCTTTTTCTTCTTCCTTTCACTCTTTCTCTCTCTCTCAAGGGGTGATGAACGAATTGAAAATACACTAAGTAACTTGCTGGAAAGTAAAGAGATAGATAAGAGATAAAAAGTTGACACAAGATGTAGAGTGATTCATCAAAGTCGGCTTACATCCACTTTGAAGAGTAAAAGTCAAATAGAATTACAAGCTAGTCTCTAGAGAACAATCTAATTTCTGGAAACTGCTACTAAAAGATCCAAGTCTTACTTGAAGAACATGATGCGTGTTCTTCGTGTTTGAGTGATTTGTTTATGAAATTGCTTCACCTTGATCCTTGGAGAATCTTCTGTCTTTGTGAATTCTTTATGTAGTTTCAAATTTCTGACCCCTTGAAAATGAATGAGTACCTCCCTTAGAGCTTCCATGCATCTGGGCTTGGGTTTGATGGGCTTTTAAACCTGGGTTTTGAGTTTAGCTCATTGGACTTGGCTACATGGATATGGATCATTCATATGAACTTGGGCCATTAGTTAAACTTGGGTCTTATTTAATTTTGACCCAATTTCAAAATAAAGCAAACATTTGATCCAATTTAGTTTTGAGAAATATTGTCTCAAAATTTAATTTAATTTCGCCATTAAATTTGAGACAATGATGTGGCAATTTTTGATTGGCTGAAATTTCTCAGTCAACAAATGTCCCCTTTTCGAGGTTGTTCACAAATATGTGTGGATGAATCTCGAAAAAATATAGTGTTGAGTCGTAACATGAGCTTGGTTTTTTTTCTCATTTGACTCTATGAAGCGTCAATTTAACCGAAAGAGCATGAATTTATGTTATACTATGATCACTTTCCTTTGATGCATTATGTTGATTAGGTTGAGCAAAATTTAAGACTTGCTTATATCTTGGAAAATGAAGTTGTGTCGATCTTATTTGCTTGAATTTGAGAAGATTTGCTTGTCCACATAGTCTTGATTTGGCAAAAAGTTACATTTCAATTGGAAATGTTATTTGAATATGCTTTGAATGAACATAATGTCTTTATTTAGCCTTAAGTGAGAGATATGCCCCCTCGTGGATTTCCAATATGATGGAACTTAGATCTTTGAAATAATTTGAAATTTCAAATGCATCTTGGAAATTAATTGAAATTGATCTTGAAAGAAATTCAAACTTAATTCCACTTGAATACGAAACTCTAGTTGAATTGATTTGGCTCACGTCAAAAACTTTAAATTCATAGATCTATAACTCAAAATTTTATTTACTCCGTATCCAAAACTGGACTCACACCGACCCAACTTCTGAGGTTTGTTGAATCTTTGCTTTTTCTATTTGCAGGATCAAAATAAATAATTTTGGTCATTGCATGATATCACTCCTGCCTTCCCGTGTCGGTGGTCACCATCTTTTTAGTATTCCTCTTAGTTGGGAAGGTAGTACATTGACTCAACCAAATATGATATAGAGAAGTGTTAGTTGATATAATTAAATTTACTCAATCTTATCATCTTAAGCTTTATGTTGATTGGTGATTTTCATAATACATCATGGTATTAGAGCAGAGGAGGTTCAGAGTTCAAGTCCTTGCCATCTCCTTGGAGAGATGCACAGCAACAACGTCCGAACTTGGAGACGATGCATCAACATCAAACTTAGAGACAATGGAAAATTTGTATTAAGTTGCCTACGTACCCTTTGATGGAAGCGATCAAGTCATAGCCTAGTTCAAATTTTATGTCATTTGCCCTTTTAAGCTCATGCAGGTAGGAGCATCATGTAGTTTAGTCTCTTGCGATAAGGAGCATTTTATTTAGATGTCTTCATCACGGATAGTAATACTTAGTTTCATGTCATGTGCATGAGTTGCTAATTCTTCAAATGTGCGAGGCTTTATTCCCTTCAAGATGCCCCAATGCATGCCTTGGATGCATATATCGATCGCAGACATTTCAGTGAGGCGATGTTTGCAGTCAAGACTAAGACCTCTCCAACGGTTAATATAGTCGACAACAGGTTCTCCCTTTTGCTGCTTCGTATTTGTCAACTCTATCGTGCTGACCATCCGTCTTGTGCTATAAAACCGGTTACGGAATTCCCTCTTTAACTCTTCCCAAGTGTCTTTTATTTTAGCCTCTAGGTCGGTGTACCAGTCAAACATGTTTCCTTTTAAGATACGGACAAATTGTCTGACAAGAAGATCCCCTCGAGTGCCAACTATTTCGCAAGTCTCTACAAAGTGAGTAACATGTTGTTTGGGGTTGCCCTTTCCGACAAACTGTTGAAACTTGGGCGACATATATCAGTAGGCATTCTTAGGCTGTCTATTCTTTTTGTGTATGACTTAGAATACATGAGAGAATTTTGAGTTGGACCGCCGTATTGGATGGCGTTAGTGATCATATCCTACAATTGTTGAACTAACAAAGATGCGATCGAGGTTGAATGTTGTGGTGTTGTTCCTCTAAAAAACACTTTCTTTCCTTTTTCATTAAACCGCTCAAATGGACTCATACTTGATTCGGCCGTCTCTCGGTTCTGCATTTGATTCTTAAGGTAAGCAATTTCTAAGTCTCTTTGCACAATTATTTTCTGCATTCGCTCGAGTCTTCTTTCGAACTCTGCTATTTTGTCTTCAGTTTCTACACTGGCCATCATTACATACATCACATTGGGGTTTGATGACTCTTTTAGTTTATCGAAAATTCAGTGGCTTCGTCGATTAGGGAGTTATCTTTGACTACAATTTCATCAAAAGTTTGGGTTCATTTCTTTCGAGTGACTCAAAGCAATTTTGCGTGGCAAGTCCAGTGTAACCTTCTGAAGCAATTGCTCTTGATGCAGCTCTTCTAGATGCCATCGGCTTCCATCACAACAGCTGATTTGGCTGCAACTTTTCGCTACGTCATTAAGGTCTCTGATGCGAAAACAAAGTTTTATGCGACGTTTCCAGATGACATGCTTGATTTTGTGAGAGAATGAGATGAGAGGTAGAGATTTTCCCCCTGGGATTGCCAATTTGTTCAGGCGAGATTGCAGCAAAGAAGATAAATGCGAGACGGGTGTAAATGAAGAATATATATTTGTATTGATTTGAATATGTGCAAATGTGGAGTACAATCTATAATATATTCCTCTGATTCTTTCTTTCTCTTACTCAAATATTTCGAGGGTTTTATTTAATAATTACACAATTTCAAAATAAAGAAAACTTTGATCCAATTTAGTTTTGAGAAATATTATCTCAAAATTTAATCTAATTTCATCATTAAATTTAAGACAATGGCATAGCAATTTCTAATTTGCCTAAATTTCTCTATCAACAGTCGTAGTACATTATCTTGTTCCATTTGACATTGAAGCGGTTCAAAGATCAATGAGAGTTGGGTTAATGAAAGAAATGAAAGAAACGGGTTATATGATAAGTCCAATGACTATTAGCAAACTCATCAAAAAGGTAATTATTAGCACATTAGGTACGGTTGGTAACCATTTCATTTTTTATTTTTGTTTTTGAAATTTAAGCCTACAACTATTACTCAAACACATAATTTTCATGACTTTGATGTTTACGATTTATTTGCGTTTTTAAAACCAAGACCAAAATTTAAAAACTAAAAAGAATAGCTTCTAAATACTTGCTTTGATTTATGAAATTTGATTAAGATTCATACTTACTTAAAAATAAGTTGAAATATATATGAAAAATTTTGGTAAATATAATTAAGCTTAAATTTTAAAAACCAAAATGAAAAACTAAATGGTTATCAAACAAAGTTTTAATTATTAGCTATCGAGTTAATGGTAAATATATTAGAAAGAATAAGTGTTTTTCTCCCGAACACCAAATTGAATTATTCTTTTTTCTTCTTCTATGTTTTTTCTCAATGAAAATTAGTGAGAATATATGAGTGTTTTTTTAATTCTTAGTGTATTATTAACGTAACCATCAAATTAACTGTTTATTAGAATAGTATGGAACTCTGATACAATATTAGAATACATAGGCTTTTATCTCAAAATCAATTGACAAATGGAGAAGTAATGCATCAATCTTATAAATATTATGAGATATCATCATATTTTCAATGTGAGATTTGTTAGGGACCACTAAAGATCTAGTAGTTTGTATTAAAATAATGCATTTATTGAATTGAGTCGTGATTAATATAGAGTTATTAATTATTATTAGTTGGACATTTAATTTACCCATCATCTGACTCTAATGTGTTAATTGGATTAACGAAGTTAAGCCCTAGGTTATTAGTATGTACATTTGAACAAGTACATTAAACATACATGTGGATCTAGATCAAAGTGAATAATCTAAACTCATCCACAATATATATAGACTAAGGTTGTGCGCCTAATCTTGATAAAACTGTCGATACGACCCTCATTACAATAGTTGCAAACAACTCGATCTTGGTTGTTCATGTAAAAAAAATGTTATATAAGACTAGACCAGAAATATTAGAGATTCGTCTAAGTAATAATTGCTTTATAGACATAAATCAAATATTTCACTAAGATGATCGTATGCTAGTATAATATCTTAATTTTGAGCGAGTTGTGAATTTCTGCTTGTGAGAGTGTCATTTAATGTGCATGAGTGAGACAACGAAACAACACTAGGTCAATAAACTTCACACATTGGAGAATGTCGTAATAAGTAGCAGCAAACACAAGGTCAAAAGATAGATTTTACTCCTTCCTTATTATCGTAGAAGTAAAGAAAATTGTTCTCATAAAAACCAATTTTGAGACTTGAACAAACTAACTTTAAACATTAGTAAAAGTAGGACTAGAGTAGTTGTTGAAGCTAGGGTTTGAAAATTCACCCAACCTTAGTTGATGAAGTATGTGTACCTAAACCCAACGAGAGAGGTGGACCATAAGAGAGCTGTAATTAGAAAGAAAATCAAATATGAAAATCCAACAATAATTAAAGCTCGCAGATGTTTCAAATTTGTTTGTTTTGATTTTACGGGTACGTTTGACTTTTGAGAAAAATGATGTTTGTAATAGGTTTTTTTTTTTTTTTTTTGTAAGATTGAGATGTTATCTTTGTTTTAATAGGCAAGTTTCAATTTTAATGGCCACGTTGTCTCACATTCTAAAGATTAGATTTTATATCATATTTGAGAATAATAACCATGAGCCAAGAGAATAGTAGCTCATCAACGCCAAAAATACTAAGCACATTAAATAAGGTCACGGGTTCGAATCCTCTATCTCAAATTGTTGTAATTTCAAGAAGAAAAAAAATACTAAACATGATTAGATGTATTTTTCAGTAAAATGCAAAAAGCAATAATTCAACGGTATCAATATACAAAATTATGTCACATCTCTCGATTTAAATTTTAATTATGCTAATATCTACTTGCTTTAATTTTAACCACTTTGCTATTTTATCATTGTCTCATCTGTTTTTTAATATATATATATATATATATATATATATTCAAATGTTCTATATTGTAATAGTCTGAGGCCTATCAGCTTTCAAAACAAAGATTTCACGAATTAATTCCATATTAATTTAAGCACCATAGTTGTTCGCAAGGCACTGCAAATCTTCCGCAACAAAATGGTGAATATAGCCACCACAAATCTTATTTGAATGCAGATTAAAGGAGCTTTATAACATAAACCAATTGAGTTTGTATGATACTCTTTTCAATACTGCTACATAAACAGTAATTATCAACGGGCCAACAACCGCATTAGCTCAACTGATATAAGAGTGTACTCATGATCAAAAAATCATAAATTCAAATTCCTCATCCTCAATTGTTATTAAACTATAAAAAGTAAAAAAAAAAAACTACATCAGCAACATATCAACAAGGAATCAATGGTCAATCACCATGTGTCTATGTAGTATTTGGATAGAGTTGTGGGCAACACATACACACACAAAAGAGAGAATAAAACACAACTATTTTGTTATTCACTGTGTTGGATCAAACAAGCATATCATATGAAACATACATGTCAATAACCAATCAAATAACAAAACAACAGGACTTGAATGATGCTTACATATTAAACATGTAAATTTCAAGAAGTGTGAAACAGTTTTCTTGGTTATTAGGAATTTCAACAGTTCTCTGATTCATTTTTGCAGCAAGAAATAAAGGAAGATTTCTGTTACTAATTGAAGGGGAGACGGAGGCAAAACTCACTTATGAATTCCTGCTAGTTGTCATCAGATAAAGAACCAGATCCAACCTTCTTCCACACGTGAATCCATTCGACCATAGCTTCAGCAGCACGAGCGAACATTTGATTGGAACGACCTAGCTGCTCCTTTACCGCCTTCGCAATCTCGAGAAAACAGTCTTCAGCTGTCACTGCTGCTTCTGGTAACCTAAGAGTTTGGAAGAAGGGAACGACTTCTTCCATCAGCTTCACCCCTTCCCACTCTTTCTTCAGGCTCTCTATTGCATTTCCTCTTTCATTTCTCCAAACATATGGCATTCCACTTTTTACACCAAGCTTTAGGTGATCACATGTCACCTTAATGCATAATCCACACCAAATATCTTCCATGGTTTCCCATCGAAACTTTCCTTCCCCTGCCAATCTCAGAGCTGGACATAAAGCAGGACCGATTGTCTCTCGATCAAATGCAACATTGATTCCACTCACAGGAAACATGGTCCCGACAGGGATAGAAAGGACTGCATCGACAATGCGTGTGTTCCTTAGATCTGGCTTGAGTGCTTGTGTTGGTGCATCAAAATCTGCTAGATTGAGCCACAGTCCACATGACAGACTACAAGGAACCCCACTTCTTAAGCTAAATGGGTAGCCACGAACGAAATCGGCTCCTTTTCTATAGGGATCATACAGTGTGTTGAAGAAGAAAGGTGTGGCTGGAGTTGAAAGGTTTGACAGGTGCTGAGCAACATTATCAATCACAAAGCCCTTATCATCTTTGGCCGGAATACAGTCATCATCAATAGAGATGATATATTTTTTTCTCGACACGAGGTAGCCAAAATATCGACAGGAGTAACCAGAGAAATTAATCAAATTGGAAGTACCAACAATTTTATCAATATCTTGTTGAGAATAGACATCCAGGTCAAAGCCATCTGGGATTATGAGGTCCTCTTTCAGTTCAGGATCCTTAACAATAATCAAGTGGTATCGAGATATAATAGGTCTCCAAACATGCATAAACGATGTCAGATCAGAATTGAGTGCTCCGATCACAATGTCGATCTCGCTGTCTTTAATAAGATGAGACATCTTTCAAACCTCTAAAGGAATTAAAAAAATGATATGTGATTATAATAGTAAAAAGGTGAAAAAGATTGTCAAGTCTCTTCAAAAGAAGAAGCTGAAGTTTAATGCTCTAAAATGCATTACACCATATCATTGAATCCTAGAATTTTTCTGAACACCCTGCATCAGGTATTCAGTGTAAGGAAGAGAAATAGACAAACCCACCACAAAATAATAGAGTAACAGAATATTGGTTTGTCTAAATTTTTCTTACTAGTGGGAAGAACAGGGGTGACAATATGCTGGATATTGAACGCCTCAATGAGTGAAAGAACTTCATCATTTCCAGTTGCCACGAGCAACTTTAAAATCCTCTAATTTAATTTTCCTGCTCTTAAAGTTTCCTGGTTCATGAATGTATTTCCTCGGCTCAGTAACTCGAATAATACTAAAAGCCAGTGAGAAGGTTCAACATGATGAAACAATAATTTCAATTTTCTTTAAGTTTTCTTGATATACAAATGTAGTCAGGCGGTAAGTCCTATAAAAATAATCGCAGTTCGTGTAAGTTAATCCTAATACTCACAACTATATACATATAAACATAATGCAATAGTCTAAGACAGTTTCACAACTACATAACACTCAAATTACCAAATGTCAATTTCTCTACTAGATCGATAAATTCTTCTTCTAAGTAAAAAGTGCATAATAAAATACAATAAAATATTAAAAGCATTTTTAAATGGAGCCAACAAGAATGGTAGCTCAACGGCAGCAATGTATTCCCATTGTTCAAGCCAAAGATAGAATACAAACATAGGTATAAAGAAGTAAAGAAGCCAAGAGTTTATTGTACAAGCTCATAAAATCACGTATTGAGCAATATTAGATCCATTAACAATTCTCATATAACCCTTCAACATACAAGTTACAATTATATTTTTCCAACTAACCGAATATCGTATTAGAATATTGTACATCGAAAGTCAGAGTAGAACAAAATTTTCAGTCATGCAGAGGGAAAAATTTGAAAAAAAATCATTAACTGTGGCAACATTCCATATCAAATAAGATACATCTAGCGTTGATATAATTAAAAAAAATGAATGTAAAAGCAGAGTAATCTAAACTTGCATAGACATTAGTACAAAACAAAACTCCACCGTGCACCTATTCAAGCTTTGCAAACAATAGAGCAGAAGGGTGGAGAATCATAAATCTGGATGAAACAAAACCACGAGATTGGTCACAGTGTTGACCAAAGAACGAACAAAAGAAACCTCAATCGAAGAAGAATCCAAAATCCAGACAAACCCAACGCAAGATTCAAAAATAGAAATCGGGCCGTGAAATTTTAGAAAACAAATAAGATAATATGCGTAGGAATAAGTATGGGAGAGAAGGAGAAGTACCAGGAAAAGATCGAAAACGATATGATCAGAGGGAAAAGGGAGATCGGAGATGCGAGAGAGATTATGAATGGCGGAATGAATAGTGAGAGAGAAGAGAGGATGGAGGTGTGGTCATTCAATCTCTGTGTTTGCGGAGAATTCTTGAATGAATGGGTCTAAGCTTTGTCCCGAGATTGGTGTCTTGTCTTGCAATGCAACACAGACAAACTCTGCTATATGTTATTCTCCGTCGCCTACTCATACTCATAGAACTGCTCGATTGGGCCTGCATTATCTAAATCATGGCCCATCAAATGGTTCGATGTCAAAGCTTATGAGGATTGGCAACCAACCAAATGTTTGTTATCTATGGAAAGATGGGATTAAGATTAATTAATTAGGAGGTGTTTGTTTGAGATTCTATGGAGTTTTTATTTTGAGTATTTAGGTATGAGAAGTTATTAGAAGTGTTTAGAGATTTTTGTTTTTATAATAGCTCGTTTGTTTGATAGTTTTAGTTCAGTGTTTTTAATCAAATACTTGTTTGTTTAATGGTTTTTGAAAAATGTTTGCATATGGTTGGTTGTTTGTGTGGTGATTTTGTTGTGGATTTTGAGCTAATTGTTTGTTTGTATGGTGATTTCAGTTGAGTAATTGTAATAAAAAATTTGGAGCACTTATTTGTGGGTTTATGAAACATTTTTTTGGAGTACATGGAATTATTTTTTGGGTTTATGGAGCACTTGTTTGGAGCCCTTAAGTGCTCCATTCTTTGGCTTCCTAAACAAACATTTAATAAAACCTAACTCCTCACCGTTAATTAAAACCCACAACCAAACACCTCTTTAGAGTGTTAAATTAATCTATAGTGTAACCTATTTACGTTATTTTAAGCTTATTTGAATGTATTTAGTAAACATGTTAAGTTGTGTTTGGTATGTATATTTATGTAACTGATGTTAGTAAATATACATTTGTCATATTTCATTCATTTTTTTAAATTAAAATATTTGACAATATACAAATAATAAAATAATATTCTTTCATATTGAGATTATAATTTAGACATTAGAAATGAAACATTATGTCAACAGGACACAATGCATGATATAAATAAAGGACCTACATAACGAACTAACGAAATACGGCCTAGGAAAACCTTTATTCATCAGTTTCGTCTTGGAAGAACCAACAAAACATGACTAGGCCTAATCACAAACAAAGATGGAATGAAACTACACAAATCAAAAAGAAATATAATGTTAAAACACCTAATACAAGCAGATAACCACACAAAATAAAATCCAGAACCAAAAAGCAGCAATTAGAGTGAAGCAGAATCACACTCGGAAAAGCAAAGAGAGGGCTTCTTCTCGTTTCCTCAACATGCCAGAGCAGATAAATAACAAAAGAGAGTAATCTATTTTTTTTCTTCTCTGTTGAGTCCTTTCCATTAGAAAATCCATGAAAAAAAAAAAATTCCAACAATAAAAGTTTAACGAGCTAGATATGACCACAGTTTGGAACCAGAACTCTACTTTTATTTTTGTTTTATTCCTCCAAATCTGAAATGACCACGCTTCTGCACAGGTAAACAAACACAACACATTTTCAATGTAGAAACTATTTACATGAAAGGGAAAGAAAGAGTTTGACCGCAAAGTTTGAAGCAGCTACAAATCATTTTATATGCAACCGATGATGATTCATGAACTTCAATACTACATCGAGACAGGCGAATCGACGACCATTGCAGACATCTCTAATGAGGGTATGATTGGAGGTTTCATTCTTCGCGAAACTGTCATTTTCAATCCATCTGTTGTGTGAATTGTAGCTCCCGTTGTCATTTTTACCTGCAGTGATAATCTTAGTTTCATAAGCTTAATCTCCAAGTTTCTTAACATTACTCTCAAGGAAAATAGGGGTGGTTAAAAAGAAAACTTTGGGGAAAGGTAAACACACAAATGTTAAGAAGAAAATTTATACACTAATCTTGAATGGTTTAAAATTATTCCATAAGCTAATATTAATTGACTTGACATGAAGCAAAAGACAAATAGCAAAATTAAATAGACAGCTAGACAAAATAGTGGGACAGTCTCAATAAAAAAGTTTTGATGTCTTTTTTTTTTCCATTTGTCTATCACATCACAGCAACCCTGTAGAATAAAGCTATACTATTCCAAGATCCATTCCTACATTTACTCATATGGTTAAATTTTTTAGTTGATTGGTGATTTAGCACAGTCAACATATTAGTTGATACAATTAAATTTATCCCAACTCATTGATTTAAATTTTTAAGCTAATTCGTGGTTTATCATAATTCTAACGATACTCAACGTATACAGAAAAAGAAGCGTATAAGCCAGAAACATACAGGAGGTGCTCCAAGTGCCAATTGAAAGTCAAATCGCCGAACAAGCATGGCAAGTGCTACCACAGTCTGTAAATTAAAAAGATATATATTCAGATTGCTTAGACGAGTTTTCTGAAAGTTCTTGCAAGAGAATGATTTTTTAGATCCTAATTTGAAAAAACTACCTCGTATGATGCAAACATGTCTCCCACACATTTCCGTGGTCCACCACCAAAAGGCAAATATCTAAAATAAAGATTACCATGTAATTTCGTTCTCATAAATGCATTGTAATAAACTTTTGTTCTTTTATAAGAAACACAATTAATAACAGAAAAGTACAACTATTGTTAGTGTTTTACCATCTAATTGAATCATCCCATCTTTCTGTTCTATTTCACATGTTTAGGAATAAATCAAGGGATTGTTAGAACTTAGAGACATCTGTTAGTCTTCTGATCCATTAACTTGTTGAACTGTAATTACACTCCATTCATATATATTCAATTCAAGTTGGGGATATTTGTCTGAGTTCCCAAAGGGACGGCTGTAAAGTTTGTCGGTAAACGCTTAGGAAACTATTTCCTTTTATCTTTAAAGTTTCCTTTAAGGATTTAAGATATTCTAAAAAATGACCACTAAAACAATAGGTTGATATAATCAAATTTACCACAACCTGCTTAAGTTTTGGGTTGATGATTTAGCATTGTATAAGAACAAGAGATCATATATTCAAATTATATCGAGTCACTTCATCTCAATTAATATTGATTTTCACTTCATAAACATTTTCAAATTTCGAAACTCACTGGAGTGTGATAAGAACCAAATTCAATTTATGATGAAATTACTGAATTCAATATAAGCCAAGTTTTAATAGGAAGTTAAACGTCCCCTGCTCTTGAGAATCCCTCCCAAGCCCTAATACCAAAATGGCCAAAATATGTGGTATCCGCCTCTTCCTTACCATCTCTATTATTGAATTATGTAAATGACCAACAACTTAAAAGCTTAAATTGGTAGGTTGGAGCAAATTTAATTATATCAACTAACACTCCCTCACTTGTGGGTCTTAGAAATTTGATTGAGGAAAACGACACGGCAAGAATTCGAACTCAGGACTTCCTCTAATACCATGTTGAATTATGTTAAATTACCAATCAATCTAAAAGCTTAACCTGATAGGTTGGGGTAAATTTAATTATATCAACTAATACTAACAATCCTAACAAACTCTCAAAATACCCCTATTACAAATCCTATCAAAGAGTTGGTTGATAGAAATATAATTAAATTTACAACAACCCATCCGCTTAAATTTTTGGATCAATTGGTAATTTATTATAATTCAAAGAACATTGATCCCTATCAAACACTATAATAACCAAATGGCTATTAGAGATACTATAGCACTAAAAATGAGTATGTATTGAACCTGAAATTTTGATTTGTCTCATTTGGATTGGGTCCATCCAAGAGCCACCTTTCCGGATTAAACTTATCAGCATCGTCCCAGAGCTCAGGACTGCGATGCAAATTCCAAACAGAAATGAATATGTCCTCACCCCTGCAAATACAAAACAGTGCTTCCCATTATCTTCTCAGTGTTAACATCAAAATAAGCTAACCTTGTGATTTTAGATACAAAGAAAGCGTGTGATGCAACAAAGCATTATAGAAGATAACAATGTTTCATATGATACTAAAGCTAAAAGTAGAAAATGAAACAATTGATTGCTATTTACTTCTTTATTGGGTATTTCCCGAGCATATCGTTGTCAAGAGATCGACGTATTAAAACAGGTGGCTGTGGGTAAAGCCTCAAGGACTGCAGTAGCAGGAGCTAAAGTCACACAAGAATACTACAGATATCCACAAGAATATATTTAACTTGAACAGTTCTGAATAAAAAAAGAATAATATCCTCACTTCATTAATTATTCGTGTGGCATATTTGAGTTTCTTCATATCCTCAATAGTTGGAAACCGATCCCCAAGAACCAAATCAACCTAAGAAAACAACACCAGTATGAAAGACAAGGATTCTTTATCTATAATGAAGTATAGAAGCAGATTTAACTACCTCCTCTTGGAGCTTTGCCATGATCCTAGGCTCCTGCAGGCAAAAACCATGGTTAAAGTTGAGAAGATTTCTGATTGGTTTGGGTATTTCGAGGAATGAGGATTAATATAGAGGTATATGGACAATTAGTTAGAGAGTTATTAGAGAATATGATTATATATAAGAGGGAATTGGGCGGTGAAAGGTAGCCAAATATTAAGTGAAAACTTGTGGACTCAAGAGAGTATTCTCGAGAGAATGGAAGGTTTCAGGTACCAACAATTAATTGGTAATTAGCTTGCATTTCATTTATCTTAATCTTTTATCTTTTATATCTCAATACAAGTTTGGATTCTAGATCTTGGATCCTATGAATTTCATGGTAAACAATCTTTAATTTGATAGTAACCCAATGTACATCTGGTACATAATACAAGTAATGGATGATCAGGAGTTTATAAAATATAGAAAGGACAGCAATAGCTTAAAATGTTCACAGCTTTCTTTGGTTAAAATTTGATTTTGGTAATCTAAAATTATTAGATAGTATGAGGTTAGTAGCCACATATCATATAAATGTGTTGAAGATTCCTCACATTTTCATTGAGGGACAAATGCCACAAGGTGAGTATCTCTAACATGCCCCTCAATATGGCGTCATATTAGGAAAACCATCTTGGATTAGATCTGAATTTATAGACTGAAATACCCGCTTTTTCTTGCTCACTTGGGTCGGATCCGAATTTTTGGGATCAAATACCCGCTTAAGTTTTTGCCCACTTGGATGGAGATCTCGAGAATTTTGGGGATCAATGACTTAAATGAAGCACTCATACTTTATTAGATGACATGGGGTTCCACCTCAAAACCAATTGGTTTTCAAATGGATGCTCACACTATCTAATACGTTACCATAGTCATGCATAAAACATAACCACGTTGGTAAAACGTCTCGGTGTATAGGATAAAGAAATTTGAGCCTAGAGACAAAAAAATTGTGGTAACTTTATCAAAATGATGGTGTACTCTCAAGAGAAGAGGAGTTTGGTCTCGATGTAAGCTAAAAAAATTGACTAGTCTTAGGAGAAGAGGAGTCGGTTATATATAGTCTTGGAAAAAATCCGTTCTATTAGACCAATTGTGTGATCTCAGAAGAAGAGGAAATGATTTGGGTATCTATTAGACGGATTGACTATATGATGAAAGGCTCGATTTTTGTTCGAGGAAGGAGATATAATTCTCGAGTGTCAATATAGAAAAGATGAGCCCGCAGAAAGGCTTGGTGGAACTTTGTTCAAAATGAAGGATTGAGTTGAATCCTCAAGTGCTGAACATAAAAGATGGGCCCACAGAGAGGCTCGGTGGAACTTTGTTCGAGAGGAGGAATGTATGGATATAAACAAAATTGTCCTACATTGGTTAGATGAGGGGAAAAGCATGGGTATATAAGTGATGACAATCATTCCATTGGTATGAGGTTATTTAGGTGAAACTAAAAACAAACTCATGAGAGTGTATATTCAAAGTAGACATTGTTATTGTGGAGATCAAAAAAAAAAAAAATAATAGTAAATTCAAAATTTATTTTAATGTTGATTACTATCAGGTATGATTATTAGTTCATAGAGTTCTGTTTAAATAAGAAGACATCGAGAACATTTTTTATCTTAATCAATACAAAATCTCGGGAATTGTAAATGATGGGATCCATATAAGAGGCACACTAATAAATAAATAGGGAGTTCTCTAGGGATTTAGGTTATAAATAAAAAGTGGGTGAATGAGGAAGGAATGAAAATATTCCCGAGACATCTAAGTCATACAAGTAAAGAGATATATTCATTGATAAGAAAAAGAAAAATTGTGATTCTTGAACAACTTGGAATGGGGCCTTCCTTCTTTTTGGAGAATCGTTTAGGGCTCGCTTGAGAATGTTTCTTAAGATGGAGAGGTCCAAGTTCCTCTAAAGCTGGGGGTTATCTTGTATTTCTTAATTTCTTAATTTCTTAATCTTTAATTATCAATAGAAGTCGGTTCTTATCGGTAAAAGTTAATACTTCAGTAGTTAAGGAAAGAAGAACAATAGAAAGATGAACTACTTGCCCTCAAAAAATAGTTTGTAGGATCGTTTTTGCCTAACATTTTCATTCAACCAAAAGATTTTGTCTATTTAATCTAGTTCAAGCTCTGTAATTTAGTTTGTAGACATTGCTTATCTTATTCAGCTTCTTTTAACACAATTCACGTCATTTTCAAGATTAAGGATTTAACAACAAGGACTGATATAAAACTCATTAAAATTTGAGGGACTAAAGTGGAACCCTTCTTCGTATCTACCATGTCAAATGTATGAGTTTGATGAAGTTTTATATGCAAACCAAAAGCGATAAGCATATACTTATTAGAGCATCTTAAATTAGAAGAAATTGATTACCTTGGAAAGAAGATAAAAGGTCCATGTTAAAACTGCCGCAGACGTTTCATGCCCAGCTATAAGCATAGTCATCAAGTCATCACGAAGCTGCTTGCTCGAAACCTACACATAATAGCCAAGAAAGTCGTCAACTAGTAGGGTCTCCAACTTGCACACACTTGCAACGACTCGTAACATACATCATCTCCTGATGCCAAAAGGAAATGAAGGATGCTAGGATCTTGCTCATTCATATATTCCTCATGAAACTGCAGCTCCTCCTCATCAACCATCCTCTGCAAATAGGTGAACAATATTAGAATAAAATAATAGTTCAAACCTTGATCAACTTCTTCATAAATATTTACGAGATTCAATATCTGATGGAAATGGCAATGAAACCATGCAATATCAAGCAGTCATGTTAACCAAAAAAGATGATGAACACATATATGTGTTAGTTTGACCTCAACATTGGCAAATATTGCTACAGAAGTGTAAAATAGGAAAAGGAAAGGACACATGTTGTGCAGCTATTTTGGAAATGTTGAGATATGCCTTGAACTATGATGCCCCATAATTACTTAATCAGGGGCTTCAATATCAATCAGTGAGTCGGGGTTCAGGGTCGATGCCTCGGTGGGGGCTCGGGGGCAACGATTCCTAAACTTAAACGAAATTGTAATTGGTTTTATATATTTTTATTTGTGCTTTTATGTAATTTGGCCGATTGTCGTAATAGGTTTTTGTGTTTTTAGAAGAGAAAACTATGATTTTTCTCATTATGAAAACTTAATAATACAAAAGAATATATATTGATTGAAGAAAGAAATAAAAAAAGGAAAAATATAACCTAGAGAAAATTCACCCAAAATATGGTAAAGAAAATAATATAAAATAGAATCAAATAAAATGAATCAAATAATTCTACACTCCCCCTCAAGCTAGATTGTAAAAGTTGTACAAGCCAAGCTTGGAGTTGAATTCTTCAAAGGTAGTTCTTGGAGCCTTGGTGAGTATATCGGCAATTTGACAACGAGATGAAACATAGTTTAACTTCACTGAGTTGTTGTTGACCTGCTCAAATAAGAAGTGTTGATCTATTTCAATGTGTTTTGTTCTGTCATGTTGAACATGATACTTAGCAATGCTTATGGCAGATTGACTGTCACAAAACATTATCATTGATTTTTGAGTTTCAACTTTCAGTTCTGTTAAGAGATTCTGAATCCATATACCTTCACAAATTCACAAGGCAAGTGCTCTATGTTCAGCTTCAACACTACTTCTTGATACAACAGTATGTTTCTTACTTCTTCCCGTGACTAAATTACCCTAAACATAAGAACAATAACCCGTGGTAGATTTTCAGTCAGTTAATTCCCCTGCCTAACTTGCATCAATATAGAGTTCCACTGACCCATTTCAAGATTTCTTAAATAACAACCCATGACCAAGAGTGAATTTCAGATATCTTAATATTCTGTTCACAACACAAAAATGTTGTTTACTTGGGTTGTTCATGTACTGACTGACGATGCTAACAGATTAAGCAATATCAGGTCTGGTATGAGACAATAGATTAATTTTCTCACAAGTCTTGGATACATGTCCTTTTCAACTGGACTGTTATCTTCACTTTTTCGAATGACTAGATTAGGATCCATGGGAGTTTCAGCAGGTTTACAACCAAGATTTTCCGTCTCGTTCAAAAGATCTATGATATATTTTCTCTATGAAATTACAATCCCCTTATCAGACCGTGCCACTTTCATGCCTAGAAAATACTTCAAGTTTTACAAGTCTTTGATTTCAAACTCAGTCGAAAGCATTCTTTAAAGTATGTTGATTTCTTTACTATCATTACCTGTAATGATGATATCATCCACATAAACAATTACAATTGCAGATTTGTTATTTGAAGATTTCAAAAACAAGGTATGGTTAGCTTCAATTGATAATAGTCACTAAATATAAGTGTTTTAGAAAATGTGTCAAACCATGCACACGGAGATTGTTTCAAACAATTTAATGCCTTGTTCGTCTGAGAAGAGAAGAAGAACGAACAGTGCAGGTGTTTTGGCGGCTAGGGTTTGATGGTTGGCTCTGATATCATGTGTTTTTAGAAAAAAAACTCTGATTTTTCTCATTATTAAAACTTAATAATACAAAGGATTAAATATTGATTGAAGAAAGAAATAGAAAAGGAAAAATATAACCTAGAGAAAATTCACTCAAAATATGGTAAAGAAAATAATATAAAATAGAATCAAATAAAATGAATCAAATAATTCTATAGTTTTTTATGGTAGTACTACATAAACTCCTCATAAAATCCTAGTCCCTTTTGATCAACATTTTTGTATTTGCTCTCTTCTAATGTTCTCCTCTCTACCCATGGATGTAGCTATCCCATTATTAGTAATCCACGTAAATCTGTGTGTTTTCTCTTATTTTCTCTATACTTTTCTTTGATTGTTGTTTACCATTTCTTAACAGGAAAAGTGAAAATACAAAAGAGAAATTTGCAAGTTGCTCCAGCAATTGCTACTTTACCTTGCATATAGCAATTAGTTGATCGAGGGTGTCATTAATCAATTTGAGAGCTTTAGAGACCCTTTTTTGCCGCGGTGAAATATCCTTCCATATTGGAATTTCCCATACTGGAATTGGTGCAACACTGCGATCTTCCGCTTCTCTTAGCACAGTATAAACAGCCTGCTCGAAATGGAATATAAGCATTACAAAGAACATAATAATCTGATACATACACTAATATTGTAGAATATAATGATTAATATACGATAAAAGTTTGCAACAAGAAAAAGAAATGGAAGGAATACCTCAACTATGCCAGCGTCGTTTGTAAGTGAATCGAAGTCATAGTTGAAAACTGCCTTGCCAATGATATCTAAAGTAAGACGGGAGAAGAGGGACTCCATTTCCACATCTACCCCATCAGATGCTGCAGCATCTAGCTTCTTGCAAAGCCTATCTGCAGCTTCTCCAAACAGAGTAATCATAGCTCCAACAAACTACATGAAAACATCAAAATGCTTTCTTAAGGGATAGGAAGACCAAAAGATCGCACTAGTATCAATCAAAAAACAGAGTACACATTTGAGAGAAGATACAAAACCTCTCTTTCCCGGATGCCTAGATTCATAGTAAAAAAAATGGACCTCGCTCTGTACAGAGAGCGACTCCCATTTACATAAGTTATTTTCAGTTGCATGGAAACTCACGGGCTACAACTGTACTCTCTTTCACTAGAACATATTTATAAGAGTAGAAGTAGTTTGTTAGTAATAAGACTCCTTTACCTCTTTAGTGAGTTAGTTAACTATAGTTAGAAGTAGTTAAGCTATGTGCCTATATAAGCACTAGCATAGTCTGTAGAGCACAGGAAATGTATTGACTAAATGTTAGGGAAATTTGGTAGTTCTCTGAATGTCTCTATTGAATAATACCAAGATAGGCTCCTATCAGTTAGTATGCGAGTTCTTATGCAAAAAACTAGATAACTTTATGCAGCTAGTTATTTGGAGTTCCTTATTCAATGCAATCTTAAAATATATCTAAAAAAAAGTTCTCACCTGATAATAATGCCCTGTTTTATCACTTGTGATTGTCCATATGAAGCAATATCAACACAGAAAAATAGGGAGGCAAAAGCAAGTAAAAATTACCATACCTTCATATGCAAAGATGGGACTATAGCCCGTCTTCGCACACGCCAGATCTCCCCATCAGCTGGTATAAGTCCCTTCCCCATGACAAAGTCTAGAATTTCAGCCAAGATACCCTGTACATCTAAATATCATTAGCATAGAAAGCAGAAATCAACAAAAATTGTAATAATTTGACAAACAGGACACCTTAGAGTAATTCTTTGGATTATCCTTCAATATATGCTTAGCAATGGAAGGATCAGAAACTATCAAAAATGACTGCAAGAAGATCAAGATATCATGCACAATAAGAATTTATTGGATACCTAACAAGAAAGAACTATACGGAAAAAAATGAAGTTATGAAAACTTATGGAAAAAAAGGGAACAAACCTTTGGCCCAAATGTCAATCTAAAGATTCCACCATACGTGAGATAAAGCTCATACAGAGGTATGAAGAATGCCTCACTGCGAACTGCATTTAATGATCCTTTTGCTTCAGGAATCTTTGGATAAACTTCTTGAGCATTGATGAAACGAAATAATAAGTCCAAAATCTCGTTGGGAACACCCACTTTCGACAAACCACTCCTCAATACAGATGGAAAACTTGAATCCAAAAACAAAAACACAGAATTTAGAAAGAGCTCTCGATTGGTAGGATCTAAATTGGTGAATAACTAAAAACCCACCAGATATATAGCAGCATGAATTCATATACGATCAAGAGATTAGTAGTAATAATACATGTTGATAGAATCACAAAATGTAAAATGAACCATTCTTGGACAAATTAATGAACCCCCGCCCCACGTCCAGATATTAGAGAAATATATATATATACATACATATATATATATATAGAGAGAGAGAGAGAGAGAAAAAGAGAGAGAGAAAGGGAGAATCACAACGCAAAAGACTGTATACCCAGGTTTTTGGACAGTGAATTCTCCAGAAGCAATCCGAGCTGACAATTCTGCTCGCCGTTTCTCTTCAAGTAGCCGATCCACGCTCTTAACTCCATTATCCAACGAATCAGGCTCCTTCCCATTTGAAGAAACACACTGAACAGCGCAAAATCCATAAGAAGTTCCTAGGAAAACCAAAACCCAAATGAAGAACCACAACCACAAATCACTATATTAAACGAAAGAAATGTAGCTGCCGACAAACCTCCTTGACATTGTGGATAAAAAGAGGAAGATGGGGCAGTGGATACTAATCTCTGCGCACGAAATTTCCTCTGAACAGATGATGGAGTGGTCGAAAATGGCGAACAGGGTCGAAGTAGGGTGAAATTGGCAGCCATGGAAGATGGACTGCCTTGGTTTTGGATAAAATTCAGGGAAGAAGAAATTAGGGAAAGGTCAAAACAAGGGGGAAGCTAAAATGTGTTAATGCCGGCCAATGTAGTTTGCGATTCTGCTGTTTCAACCACAAAGAAACGACTGTTGGTATCTAAACGGAAAGATTCCGCTTGAGAAGCTCATGAAAACACCCAAGAAGAAATATAATTAACGTCGTTTTATTACTTGTTTGAGCATGATTAAGAAAATTGACAATTTTGTTTTAATTAGATTCGATCACATCGTTACCAACAGAAGATGGGGAGAATGATGTGGAATTAAATAACACCAGTCATGAAACAAAACTACAAGATTGGTTGCAGCGTTGACCAGACAATGAACAAAAGAAACCCAATTCAGCAAAGGTCAAACGTTGATGAATGAGGCTCTCTTCTTAAAATTTGGAGGCTTTTGCGCGTATATTTAAGAAAACAATAAAAATTTTAGGTACAGCACGTTTTGAAACTATTTGCATTTATAGCAACTTTTTTGAGCGAGCTTATTAAAATGATCAAAAAGCTCCCGGCTCAAAAATTGATCGAAGTCTGCTTTGAAGTCGATCATTACTCTGATTGAAGTCGGTCAGTGCATTGATCGAAGTTCGCTAATTGAAGTCGATCAATCTACTGATTGAAATCAATCAGTCCGCTGATTAAAGTCGATCAATACACTGATTGAAGTCGAGCATTACACTGATTGAAGCCGATCATTACACTGATTGAAGTCGATCATTATACTGATTGAAGTCGATCATTACACTAATTGAAGTCGATCTGTCTAGTGATTGAAGTTCGCTGAATGAAGTCGATCAGTCCGCTGATTGAAGTCAATAAGTCTGTTGATTGAAGTTGATTTCTCCCGTTATCTTCTTCATCTCCGAACAAGCCTTCACTAAAAAATTCTATTGAAGCCACTTTCGAGCTTCAATTCGCAAGTGGATTGATCTGCAACGGCCGATTTCAATCAGCAATGGTCGATCTCAATACCTTCCGCAATCGATTTCAAATCTGCAATGGGCGATGTAGCTAGAAATTTGCTCCTCCTAGGCAACGTCTTCGTTCGTAAATCGCATCAAATTCATCCTCCAAATCAGAAACTTGAGCCCTGAAGACAACAATAGTGTTGATCGAAATTGCTCTTTTCCCAAACTCGAGCGCGATTCGAACAAAGGAGGAAGAATCGAGGAAGAAAGAGATCAGAAAAAAAAAGGAAAACACAGGGGTAGAACCAAACATTCGAAAAATAAAAAAAGAAAATATGCCATATATAAATTTTTGAAACATTTGTGCTATAATTCTAATTCACATTAGAAGCGTACCCACGTCAAATTCCCTAAAATTTAAAAGTTTAATGAAAATGAAGCTGATGAGGTATTTTAGGTAGAAGATAGAAGAATATAATGAACGATTAGAAAATGTTGTAGCGTGCAAGGGGTGGACTGCGTAGGCGATTTATAGTTTTTTCTTTTATTGGAAATGAAGAAATATATCCGGAGCAACTACGTTCGTCACTATGATCAAGCACCGGAAGACATGAAAGGAACAACATTCAAAGCTCAAGTTTTAGATTATTGTGCCACCCCTTGAGGGCTA
The DNA here is from genome assembly GCA_037832605.1 of Cyclanthera cordifolia. Classification (NCBI taxonomy): domain Eukaryota; kingdom Viridiplantae; phylum Streptophyta; class Magnoliopsida; order Cucurbitales; family Cucurbitaceae; genus Cyclanthera; species Cyclanthera cordifolia. The sequence goes on along the minus strand of JBBMEG010000021.1, from coordinate 10,876,580 downwards.
AGAAGGCAATTAGCACAGATGTGTTTGGGAAGATAACCTCAAAGATTTGAAATGTAGAGTACAAGATATGTTTCAGATAGTGAGCCCTAATACTTTATTTGTACCTTCTCTAGTAAAAGTGATAAACGATAAAGTTCCCATGGATATTTGACAATGTTTTGTTGGTGTTTGAACAAATGTTGCACTACTACAAAAAGCATATACAATGATTATAATTAATCATAAATATGTTATGTGACTAAAATAAGAGTCATAATATCTAGTGTCACGAAAGATTCAACCATGATGCTTAGAGGTATCATGGTAGAATCTGTTATCACATTATGTTTTAATCATAGTTTAACTAGGAATGACGTATATATTTGAATGTTTCACTTGGATATGATGGTAGGGCCTAGATTCATTCACAAAAATGTTGGTTTGAATGTTGAGTGCATGAGGACGTACATGTTCCAAAATTACAAACCAATTTATAACTTGAGAAACATATTCTATATTATATTATATTGTATATATATATACACACACATATTACAACAAGTTGCAAAAGTTGCCCACCAAATTATTAAGCAAGCCATAATTATTTTGAGAAATAATTTAAGATCAATATAAATGAATTTTAAGGGCATAAAAATCAAAATGCCCTATATTCCATAATTAATGTCTTAACATTTTTCAGTCTCCAACATCTTTCCATATATCACATTTGGAACATGTAGAAAATAACTAATATTCAAGCATAGCTCAGTCAAAATCTAACTAAAAATAAAGTCAAGAAGCAATTTCACAATCACATCTTGTTTCTTAGGCCCAAGATGAAACAGCTTTAGTGAAATCCACATTTTCTAGCCCAATGTCCCCTTAAGAGTCTACTACCTGACTTCAAGTTCAAATATCATTCAAAAAAGATAATGGGCCAACTACTGAAATAGCAATATTTCATAAATTAATTAAGGAGATGACTAAAATTTTACTGACTTAAATTATTAAATAATAAATTAAAATTTAAATGACTCTTATACCCTTCATTTAGTTTATATTTTTTGTGATTTAATTCATGTATTTTATATTTACTTGTAAATCTACAATATCTAAAAATCTATTTTAAATTAACAAATCACCAAAATCTAAAAATACGTTTTATAAAATCATGATTAGATAACCAATTTTGAAAATCTATAACCATTGGAAAAAAGAAAAAAGGTTTGTCTAACATAATAAAATATTGTAACTCATCGTTTTGAAAATCAAGTAAAATAGGCTGTTTTTTTTTTTTTTTTTAATTTGAAAAGTTATTTTTTAGGATTTTTATAGTACATCTTCTATCATTTATGTACATAAGCCTACAAATTAATTTGAATGAATATGATTGTACTCAAAATTAAAATAAAAAAAAAGGGAGGAATAGCAACATGATACTATTGAACGTTTATGAAGTTTCAACATGAGATTTTTTTGAAGGCTCTAATACACGATTTTGAAGATTGGAAGGTGGAAGAGTTCTTTATTTGCAAGAGAAGAACACCACATCTACATGCCACTTTTGATGATGAGAAGTATCACTCATGTTGAAATCCGTCGACCGAATAAATCCATCCACCCATTTACCACACCAATTGGGTCCAACTTATTAATTTTCATTTAAGTTTCCAAATTGCTTCCAATACTTATTTTCTTGGCATTAATTTTCAAGAACTATTTAGGTCATGTTTAGGCATGATTTAAATAATAATCTCCATCTATGTGTCACACTATAAACTACCTTCTACTTTACTATATATATATATATGTATAATTTTTTTTTTAACTAAAATAAAATATGGTTCGTAGTGTGCCACGTACTTTGGGCATTATTATTTAGAAGATGCCTAAATATTTCTCTTAATTAACTCATCCTTAACATTCTCAAATATTTCTCTTAATTAACAAATCCGTAACATTCTCAAACATTGAATTGTCAGAAGGTAAAAAAAAGAAAAGGAAAAACCATTTATGAGCATATCTAACACAATAATTGACTTTTTCACATCATAAATTGAGTCCATAAGAAATGGGAGCAAACTATCTTCCAAACATGTTGGAAAGAAACTACTGGATTCCATGGTGAGCAGAGCCTTTCAAAGGAGCCAGTCTAAAACATGATTGCTGATTCAGTTGGGGTTTGCTTTCAGTTTGTCATACTTGGGATTTAGATTTGCTATAAGCTCATCAAATTTGATAGCAATAAAACAATATATTGTGCTGTTATTATTCAATTACTTTTTCTTGATGGCAGTGGAGATAATATTTCTCTCATACATGTGGCTTTTATTCTATTATGATTTGAATGATGATTTATATTTGATTAGATATAGAGGCGGACGGTAGAAATAACTATTGGAAATATAGAGTAGAAGAATGTAACTAACGCGGCGGAAGCATGCGACAGAGTTTGTGCTATGCTTTTGAGATCTTCTTCTGTAATATCCACCGAGAAAACCATAGACGGTACGGTAACGTTTATCCACTGAATGTACTGATAATCCACAATGGGTACACTGAATTTTATCTTTTCGTTGTTTCTAGTTTTTAGTTGTGTTGTAGACTAAAAGATTCCGAAAGACTCGGAAGAGGTTAGGACCCACCCGAAGGACAAACAAGCTAACGCCGACACCCAGGGGGTCGGCCAAGTTCATTACCGACCCCCCGGGGGTCGTCCACGCCATTGCCGACCCCTAGGGGTCAGCCAAATGGAGGCCACAACCCCCCGAGGGTCGGTCGAGTCCATTTTCGACCCATGCGGGGTCGGCCTCGCCATTGCCGACCCTCCGGGGGTCGGCCGAGTCCATTTCCGACCCCTCAGGGGTCAACCGAGTCCATATCGACCCTCGAGGTCGGCCAAGCAAGTCCGACTCCTCTAGGGTCGGCCAAGGAAGGCCTTGACCCCCCAGGGTCGGTTCTTGCAGCCTCACCCTTCTCGAATCCGACAACGAGTAGGTCAATCCGAGTGCATTGGCTATGAAGATCAGAACTCTTCGAAGAGTCGACCGAGTACAAGTAACGTTTGGAGGCGTTGCACCCCGTGGCGTCGCCTGTTACAACGAGTAGGTCAATTCGAGTGGATTGGCCGTGGAGGTCAGGACTCTCCGAAGAGTCGACCGAGTCCAAGTAATGTTTGGAGGCGCTGCACCCCGTGGCGTCGCCTGTTACAACGAGTAGGTCAATCCGGGTGGATAAGCCGTGGTGGTCAGAACTCTCCGAAGAGTCGACCGAGTCCAAGTAACGTATGGAGGCGCTGCACCCAGTAGCATCGCCTGTTACAACGAGTGGGTCGGCCCGATGGGTCGGCCGTGGAGGTCAGGACTCTCCGAAGAGTCGACCAAGTCCTTAATCAAGATCGTTACACCTCTAAAGGGTAACGGTCAGGAGTTACGCCGGTATTCATACGCGGCTTAATAACAGACATTTCTAACGGCCGACCATTATATCACATAAGTGAGCTGCAGCGGTTACGAGACCGTAGCGACAATCGAAAAAGGCCGACCAAGAAAAAGGCTGTGGCAGAAACGTCAGCTCCATTGGTTCGGGACCCTGCCATGAAGGTGCCGAAAAAGGCATATTTCCGGCACCGAACACCGGTCGAACGACTTCGACTAGGCGGTAATGATCGGATAAAGGAGTATTCGGTCCACCAGAGAATCAGATTTAGAGCAGCGGAGTCTTCTCGGACGCAGTCAGTCCGAAGTAGCCAGCCAAGGAGTAACGCGCGAGGATCATCAACCCCGCATCCCCCAAAAACTCCAAGTGCTCGTACGGCGGGATCGGACTTGGGAGCGGATCTCAGGGATGTAATCAACCAATGCCGAAAAGAGGCGGGGTGCGACGAAGCCGAGGCACAACCTTGACTGGCCCAACTTCGTCTCCTCCAAGACTAGTTGGGGAGCATGAAGAAGGCGCATTACCAAGACGGACTGGATCTGGACAGCTTGGTCGATCAAGTCGACCCCCCTTCAAACTCCCTGCAATCAAGAAGTACGATGGATCTATGGATCCTGTCAAGCTCCTGGATTCCTATCGGGCATGGATGAAACTCCATGTAGTCCGAGAGACGATCAAGTGTAGGGCGTTTCATTCATGCTCACAGGACCTGCCTGAAGATGGTTCAGGCAGCTCAAGCGCAAGTCCATCACCTCTTTCAGGAGCTAGCCAGGGCTTTCATCACCCAATTCCTGGGAGGACGAGATCAAAAGAAGCCGATCACCCATTTACTGACCGTGAGGTAAAAGAGTCATGAGACTCTTCGGAAGTACATTGCCCACTTCAATAGAGAGGCGCTGAACGTTGAAGGGTACTCTGACAACACGGCTCTCGCAGTAGTCATTGCTGGACTCAGGGATAAAAAATTCTTGTGGTCGTTGGGGAAAAAGGCTCAACTCACTTATGCTGAGCTGCTAACCTGAGCGCAAAAGTACATGAGTGCAGGGGATCTAGTCAATTTCCGAGGAGGCACAGAAGAAAGGCGCTGCCTTCCAGAGCGTGAGAAGTCGGAAAGCCGTCGCGAGGCTGATTACAAGGAATCACGAAAACGAGGGCGGAAGAATGCCCGATGAAAAAAGAGAAGGTCAAACGACGAGGGGTATCCCCTAGCCAGTTCAAAAAGCACACTCCCACGAAAATTCTCATAGAGCACATCTTGAAGGAAATTCAAGATAAAGAGGAGTTGAAATGGCCAAGCCAGATTAAGGCAGGGTCCACAAAATAAATAGAGGCAAGTACTGCCTATTTCACAGGGACCATGGCTACGTTACTTCGAACTACTACAACTTGAAGGAGTCCATAGAGTCCCTCATCCGAAGAGGACGATTGGACAAGTACGTGGGAGAGGGTGAAAAAGTGTCTGAGTCCCGTAGCAAGAAAAGGGGAGGCGAAAAGTCACTACCGCCGCTGGAGATCAGAACTATCATCGGAGAGCCGGCTGGTGGAGGGTTCAACCGAAGTCAAAAGGACAAAGTGAGGCAGGCTAGAAGCACCCCAAGGGGCGAAAAATGCGTACAATGGAACCAGTGGACGAGCAATTGAGCTTCTCTACTACTGAGGCTACAACACTACACCAGCAGCACAACGACGCCTTAGTGGTGTCCCTGACCATATCCAACATCCGCGTTAGAAGGATCCTCATCGACGGAGGTAGTTCGGCGGATTTGCTTTCGCTAAAAGCTTACGACGCCATGAAGCTGGGAAGAGAAAGACTCAAGCCGAACTCGACGCCCCTAGTTGGGTTTGGCAGCAACACTCTGGTTCCTGAGGGATCAGTCTAACTCCCAGTGACTTTCGGCGAAGGGGACAACATAGTCCTGCACTTCGTCAATTTCTTAGTGGTGAATGACAACTTCATCTACAATGCAATTCTGGGAAGATCCACGATTCATGGGCTAAGCGCGGTCGCGTCAACTTACCACTAAGTGATAAAGTTCCCTACTTCTATGGGGGTAGGGCAAGTCAGAGGAGAACAACTATCCTCGAGGGAATGCTACCACACAGCCTTACGAGGCGTGGTAAAGGGTCCCTAAAGTAAAAGGCTGTTGAAAGAGGACCAGTTCCATGTGAGTATGTCCAAGGAATAGCACTTATGGGGGTACAAGTCCAACAAATACCCAGGTCCCAAAGCGCCAAGGCCGATGATTTGGCAAAGTTAGATACCACCTACGGAGGTGGTCCAAGGAACAACACCTGCAGAGGTACAAGTCCAACAAGTACCTAGGTTCCAAAACGCCAAGGCCGATGCTTTGGCAAAAGTTAAATGCCACCTAAGGAGGTGGTCCAAGGAACAACACCTGTAGAGGTACAAATCTAACAAGTACCTAGGTTCCAAAGCACTAAGGCCAATGCTTTGACAAAGTCAAAGGCCGCCTATGAAATCAAGGCGGACAAGACCGTGCCAGTAGAGATCCTAGGCAAGCCTAGCATCACTACCAAGTCGTTGCACGAAATTAGCGAGGCAACTCTTATCTCACCAACAACGTCGATGACCCCCTTCCTTGAATACTTAGAGGAGGGGAAGTTGCCAGACCACCGAAAAGACGCCCGACAATTTAAGTTCAACAATTCCAGAAGGTGCACGAAGGCGTCTGTGGCAATCATGAAGGGGCAAGGTCCTTGGCCAAAACTTTAGTCAAGCAAGGCTACTTTTGGCCGACCATGGCCGAAGACTCTGAGAAGTATACTTGGGCATGCGACAAGTGCCAGAGGTTCGCTGCCATCTAGAGGCAGCCACCCGAGGTCCTAACCAGCAAGTGCTGTGGGCGTACCGCACTACACCTAGGACGTCGACGGGCGAAACCTCCTACTCGCTAGCCTTTGGGGCAGGAGCAGTGATTCCGATCGAGGTAGGATTTTCATCCCTACGCGTAGTGTCTTTTGACCCAACTCAAAATGACCAGTAGCTGCGGATGAGTCTAAATCTCCTTGAAGAGAAAAGGGACGCAACCCATATAAGGGTAGCACGGTACAAAGGCCGCATTGTGAAGTACTACAACTCCCGAGTCAAGGCAAACCGCTTCCAAGTTGGCAACATAGTGCTGAGGAGGGTGATGTCAAACACCAAGGAACTCAATTGTGGAGTCCTGAGGCCAAATTGGGAAGGACAGTACCAGGTCGCCTAAGGGGCACACCTAGGCGCCTACTACCTCGAGGACATGGACAGGAATAAGATCCTCCATCCTTTGAGTGCAGAACAGTTGAAAAAGTACGTTCAATAAAATGTAAATCAAGTTGTTAATGAATAAAGTGTTACTTTCTCATTCTTTCAAAAAGCTGTCTTAATTTAAGTATATTGATTATGTTGTCATAAACTTAAATTGGGGATAAACAAGATAGAAAGAAAAAAATCAAGGTCTTTTATTCATTCAAAGTTCAAAATTTCTCGGGTTACAACCTAGAGGAAAGACAATACTGTAAAGTAAAATGCTTCGAGTAAAAGGAAGGCAACAAAAAGGTCATCAAGGCCCCCCTCGAAGCTGCGCCTACTAGAGGTTGGTCGGTTGAGCCCGACTTGGGAAAGTGTTGTCCTAGCTAGAAGGGCCCGACTTTTTTCAAGCATGCCTTGGAAGAGGCGAGACTCCTAGTAAACGGCGTGGGCTAGATCACTTGAAAGTCCAGATTCGAAGGCTGGCACGGAAAGGTCGCTGACTTTTTTCGCAGTTCTGGAACGAAGAGACCGAAAAAAAGGAAGGAGGTTGCCATAGCTAACTCCCTCATGAATTCGGTCCAGTGCCCAGCCGATGGCAGCCTCACTGGCGTTGTTCTCCAAAATTACTAGGGCATAAGAGCTTTTCACGAGTTTAGCCAAGTAAGAGGCATTCTTCAGCTTCCCTTCAGCAGAAGTCAATTTTTGGCGAAGGCGAGCAATGGTAGACATGTCCTTTTGGCGTGTGCAGACAACAAAACTTTAGACCGCTTCAATAGAAGTCCAAAAGTCGACTAAGCCAGCTTCGGCAATTCGCTGAGCTTCTCGAGCGGGTGTGACGCAAGTTCATAAATGTGACGGAAAGCCAAGGCAAAGTGCACGAAGGCCTGCAAATACAAAGGTAACGAGTTAGCCTAAATACTCAGATAAATGTGTGGATATAAAGAAGAGGAATACATAAAAAAGGAACAAGGCAATCCAGTGTTGCACTTGCTGAAACTAGGCCTACTAAGTCCGACTTAGACAGATTCGGTCCTATCTAGAAGAGCCTGACCGAAGAGGTCATTCTCATACGCACCTTGGGAGAGGCGAAAGTCATGAGCAACCTACACTGGATCATCAGAAAGTCCAGACTCGAAGACCCGCAACGAAGGGTCAGCGACCTCTGCTGCTGTGGTGGCGCAAAAAGACTTTGAGAGAGACAATGGGGTATCATGGGTAACCCGTCCTTTAATTCGGCCTAGCACCCAACCAGTAATAGCCGCGCCAAAGTAATTTTTCAAGGTTACAAAGGCAGGAGAGCCTTTCAACTAAATTGACTAAGTACGAGGCATCCTACAACTTTACTTTAGCAGAAGTTAAACTTCTGACACAGCCGAGCGATGGTAGATGAGTCGTCCTTGTAAGTTCAAGCGACAAGACTTTGGACCGCCTTAGCGGAAGTCCAAAAGTCAGCCAAGGCGACTTCAGAAATACCCTGAGCCTCACGAGCTTGGGCCAAGTCCCATCTGGATTGATTTGATGCTAGTCGACCAAGAGGAGAGTGTAAGGTGCAAGTCTCTCGAAGATATCAAGAAGTTGAAGCAAGACGCATAAAGACCTGCCCTCTAAAAACTACAAGGAAACAGACAGTCCTTCGAAGTATAGGTCCTAAAAGCAAGGGAATGAGATCCCGACCACTAAAGAAGCCTGCAGGCTGTGGACTCCAAAGAGTACGATCTAAGTGTTGTATATCATCTACGACTACCAAGGCCTTATGTTGAGTTCTCTTTTGAAAAGAGGAGGCTAAGGTGGTGGACTCAGTCTCGTAAGCAGACGAAGGGTCCATAAAAGCCAAAATAAAGAATTATCCGCGAATAGTGAAGTTGGAAAAAGGCAAGTCTCTAGCAAAGAAAGACTAAGTACCCTACGAAATTCGAAAAGGGAATAGGCAAGACTTTTATAAAAAGTGCCTGAGTAGTCTGAACATTTCGAAAAAAAGATAAATGGGCAAGGCTTTTACAAAAAGAGCCTAAGTAACATGTAAGTTTCGAAAGACAATTGAAAATAGACAAGTCCCTGCTAAGGGAGCCTAAGGACTTCAAGTCAAAGAAGCGCTAAAAAAGGGAAAAGCCACGACAAAGAGGGCCAACCTAACATAAATTTTAAAAAGACATTTACTGTAGTGAGTCTATGAAAAAAAGAAACTACTTGGCGAAAATTTCAAAAAGGTTTTTAGGGGCGGCAAGTCTCTGAAAAAAAGAGACTACTTGGCCGAAAAGAGCCAAAGGTAGTGAGTCTCTGCAAAGAGAGCCTACTTAGCCAAATTTCTAAAAAATAAGGCCTAAAATGTGACACTCTAAAGAGAGAACCTTCTTAATAACGAACTACTTTTTGAATTCCGGCAACAAAGTAAGTCAAAAAATAAAGAGTGGGGGTAATGTTGTAGACTTAAAATATTCCGAAAGACTCGAAAGAGGTTGGGACCCACCCAAAGGATAAACAAGCTAACGACAACCCCTAGGGATCGGCCAAATGGAGGCCTCGACCCCTAGGGGGTCGGCCAAGTCCATTGCCGACCCCTCAAGGGTCGATCACGCCATTTCCGACCCCCGTGAGTCGGCCAACACCTTTTCCGACCCCCCGAGGGTAAGCCAAATGAAGGCCATAACCCCTTGAGGGCCAAGTCTATTTCCGACCCCTCAAGGGTCGGCCTCGTCATTGCCGGCCCCTTGGGGGTTGGCCAAATGAATGCCACAACCCCTCCAGGGGTCGACTGAGTCCATACCGACCCCCTGAGGTCGGTCGAGCAAGTCCGACTCCTCTACGGTGGCCCGAGGAAGGCCTTGACCCCCCAGGGTTGGCCCTTAAAGCCTCACCCTTCTCGGGTCCGACAACGAGTAGGTCAATCCGAGTGAATTGGTCGTGGAGGTCAGCACTCTCTGAAGAGTCGATCGAGTCCAAGTAATGTTTGGAGGCGTTGCACTCCATGGTGTCGCCCGTTACAATGAGTAGGCGAATTCGAGTGGATTAGCTGTGTAGATCAGGACTCTCGGAAGATTCGACCGAGTTCAAGTAACATTTAGAGGCGCTGCACCCCGTGACGTTGCCCGTTATAACGAGTAGGTTAATCTGGGTGGATTGGCCGTAGAGGTCAAGACTCTCCGAAGAGTCGACTGAGTCCAAGTAACATATGAAGCCGGTGCACCCCGTGGTGGCGACTGTTACAACGAGTGAATCGGCCTGATGGGGTCGGCCGTGGAGGTCAAGACTCTCCGAAGAGTCGCACAAGTCCAGAATCAAGACCGTTACACCTCTAAAGGCTAACGGTCAGGAGTTACGCTGGTATTCACCAGGCTTAATGATGAACGTTTCTAACGGCCAGTCATTATATCGCCATAAGTGAGCTGCAGTAGTTACGAAATGGGCTGCTATAAAAGTTAAGTCACTTCACCTTCTCAAGGGACGGATCCTAAGCTAAGTACACTTAAGCCATTCTTAGAATTCTAAACTATTCCCCTAAATTTTGTTTCTTACTTAGGCATCAGAGGCCCCGTGGCTCACACAACAACGGTGTGTCCTAATTTTGACTTTTTTGCAGGCCCTTTCGTTCTCAGTTAAACAAATTCACTATGGATATCCGTTGCGGGTCACCCGCGTGACAGGCGGGAATACTCACCACTATATTACAACGACCATCTTGATATTTTCTCTTCGAGTGTCGTCCTTAGAATTTTTATTGAGGCATGTAACGAAACTTCACAATACAAATTATTTCCAATTAAATATACACCGTTATTGAAAACATCGTAGGTGACAAAAAAAATGAACAAGTTAAGTACTAACCCTAATCTGACCAATACATAATAATGGGAAAATAACAACACACTACATTGTTTTATTACTAATGAGTTCGTTGAGCTTATAGAAAAATTATCAATGACTCATCAAATTGAATAATGGCTAACGATCACTCTACAGTCCTGTAGTGAAGATGAGCATGAGGCGGGAAGGAGTATCCTTAGAGGATAATAGAATTCCTTAGGGAATATATTTACGATGTTGCCGAGGATTAAACCCGGGTCATCCACATGATAGTAGAGAATACTCACCACTATACAACAACAAATGAATTATGATACCTCTAAACATGTTGTCTTAAAAATTTAAGTGTTTTTTTTTTTGAAACATTTGTACTTGGTTAATTCTGAGTAATTGTTATGGACTATTTTCACATCCTTATACTCAATTGAGCTTTGTTACATTTGTATTATAGGGACCATAACGCAAAGTTGTACACAAAGACAATGGATATGATTAATTTGCATGAGCTTTAGTATTTGGACTATGGGCTCATCATTTTAGAGATTAGATGTGAAAATTGAAGCTCCATTTTAGAATTAACATTTTTCATATCACGTACATGTACTACCTAATAAGTTATATTGATATTTATGTTTGTAATTGTTTATGTCAATTTTGTTGTGAGAAAATTGGAATAAATGTCAACTGAAAGCTATTTTTGTGCTTATCATACCAAAGTTAAAAAATGTTACGTTTTTATAAGAAAGCAATGATAAGTAAGAGACGACATAACATATTGGATACGATAGCATTGCAAAAATGTTTTGGTATTTTTTTCATAGCATTTTGTCGTTGTGATAAATCATGCAATAAAGAGATATTGTAGCGTATTTTCAAATGCTATGAACGAATTTCGTAGCATTAAAATAATGAAATGAAAAATAGATTTTATAAGGATTGTTATGACTTTATTATAAAACACTACACTGTTAAAAAGATGCGACGACAACCACATTCAGTTTCGTTAAAGTCGATGATTTTTTACAGAGATTTGGAAATGGAAACCGAGAATTTAAATACTTCAAGAAAATGGGTCCGGTTCCATCGTTTGAAAGTAGATAAAGACATTACCTTGCCTGAGGCTGTTACGTGTTCTAAGAGACAAGCTGAGTCTTCTTATCATCTCGAGCTAGATGAAGTGAGGGGAAAAAACAAAAGATTAGTGAATTCCTTTAGACAGAGTCTTTATCATCGGCGAACCCTGAAGAGCAGGGTCGCCGTTCGCAATGAAAATTTTATGTTGGAATGTCCAGGGATTGGGCAACCCGGAAGCATTCCAAAATGTTCGAAAGGTGATTAATCATCAAAGCTCGATTTATTCTTTTTTGCTGAAATAAAATTAAATAAAATTCATGCTAGTGCAATTAAACAGAAGTTTGGTTATGATAATGGAATAAGTATGGATAGTGAAGGAAGTAGTGGGGGTTTGAGTCTTTGCTGGAATAAAGGGGTGGATGTCAATTTATGCTCTTTTAATCGTTTCTACATCGATGTGATTATTAAAGATGCTAGCGGGTCGTGGAGATTTACTGGTTTTTATGGAGATCCGGTTACTTCAAAGCGGCATTATTCGTGGCAATTGTTAAATCGTTTATCAACTCTTTCGTCTTTGCCTTGGTTAGTTGCTGGAGATTAGAATGAGATTTTATGTGGATCAGAGAAGATGGGAGGTCGTCTTAGGCCTCAATCTCAGATGGATGGGTTTAGTAATGCTATTTTAAATTGTAATTTGGTTGATATGGGTTTTAGTGGCCACCCTTTCACGTGGATGAGACATTCTAATAAGGATCAAGGTCTGCAAGAGTGTTTGGACAGGGCCTTTTGTACGGATTCGTTTTAGCTACGTTTCCCTTATGCTAAAGTTAACCACCTTGGTTTTATGAATTCCGCCATTGCCCGATTGAAATTTGTGTTAGCTCGGCAAAAGGGTCAAACTGGTTTTCAAAAGCGAGAAGATTCTTTTTTGAGGAAGTCTGGCTTTCTCACCCAGAATGTCAAGAAGTTGTTGTTTCTAGCTGGAATCAAAGTGGGGTTGGGGGAAACATTAGGGAGGACAATGTTCTTAAGAAGTTAGGTGTCTGTGCAAATGCGTTATCCTTTTGGGGTCGCAGAAAGAAAGGAGGTTATGATCTTAGAATTGCATCTCTTCAAAAGGAAATCAGAGAGGCTGTTAACACTTTTAAGGACACCCATGACCTGAGGATGAAAATGGATAATCTCCTGTTTGAGCAGGAAGTCTATTGGAAACAACGATCAAGAGTGGATTGGTTGAAGAACGGGGATCGTAATACTAAGTGGTTCCACAAT
>JBBMEG010000021.1:10840937-10863666 GCA_037832605.1 Cyclanthera cordifolia | reverse complement strand
AAAAAAAAAAAAAAAAAAAAAAAAAAAAAAAAAAAAAAAAAAAAAAAAAAAAAAAAAAAAAAAAAAAAAAAAAAGGTTCACCATATTATATAAATAAAAGTAAACTTCATAATCAATTTTCAGGTATTTTGAATGAACTAAAAATTTTATTATACAAATATCAAACAAGAGCTTGGTCCGAATAAAATATAGGGTAATTAAAGTCAACGATTTTGAGAGTTCCTTTTAAATAGTAAAAGTCCTTTCCTTTTTTCCTTCAATATGGCATCTAATGATCTCTTCTTGTCAGTGTTACTCTTCATTTTTCTTTTTCCTCAAATTCATTCCATTTCTTTCAAAATCAACGACTTCAATTCCAATTCAAACATGCTTTATCATGGAGATGCGAAGCCTGAAAATGGTTCCATAGGCTTCAATGGTCAACTTGGTTGGGCCATCTATTCTCAAAAGCTCATTCTTTATGATCATTCCAAAGCCCACCTCTCCAATTTCAATACCAATTTCACGTTTCTCACTAAATCCAGCACTCATAGCCATGGACTTACTTTCTTTCTAACCCCTTCTGAATTCAACCCTAACTCCTTTCTGAGTCTCTTTAATTCCTCACAAAAGGAACCGTTTCAATCTCCAATCATTCATGTATGGATATCTTACAATGCCACTGCTAAAAACCTGAGTGTTTCATTGAATAACAATGCAACTATTTCCCAACAGATTGATCTTGTTAAGATTCTTCCTAAGAAAGTAACAGTTGGGTTTTCTGCTTCGACTGCAAATCTCAGCGTCGAGTTTTGGGAGTTCAATTCGAGCAAGTTCGATGATATCCAAACCGATGAAAGCGAGAAGGACATAAACATGAAACTAATAACAGTTTTAATCTCATGGATGGGTGTTTTTGTGATAGGGATTGTTTTAATCTTTGTAGTGTCAGTTGCGAGAAGAGAACATCAGAAACAGAATGGTAGGATGAAATTGGCTTCAATTTATTCTGATTTGAATAGGGAAGCTTCAGCAGCAAGAAGATTTTCTTATAGATATTTAGAAATGGCAACTGACAACTATTCAATGAATGGAAAATTGGGAGAAGGAAGGTTTGGGACCGTGTTTAAAGGAAACTTGCCTGGTGTTAATAAGACAGTGGCTGTAAAGAAGATATTCAAAAACTCAATGGAGAGAAAGAGAGAGTATGTAAGTGAAGTGAATATTATTGCCCATTTGAGGCATAGGAATTTGGTGCAACTTATTGGATGGTGCCATGAGAGAGAGGATCTTGAGCTTCTTCTTGTCTATGAGTTCATGCCTAATGGTAGCCTCCATTCTCATCTCTTTGGTAAAAAAACTCCCCTATCATGGCCACTCAGGTATCTTAAATTACTATCCAACCCTATATTTGATACTCATTTGATTTTGAATTTAAGCTTGTTTTAACTCAATTTTTCTATAAAAAACATTCATTATCATATTAGGAAATTTTTTAATCATACCAAATTCTGAAAACTACAGTACTCTTTTGAAAACTAATGCTCTGTTTAATAATTATATTGTAGTTTCTTGTGTTCAAATTTGTGAAAGATAATGCTCTCTTTTAATAAAATTGTTTTCCTTCCTCTTGATGGATGTAGTTAATACATTGCAGTGAACTACACAAATTTAGGTAAATTCAAATGATTATAAAAAGAGATTTTAAATTTTAAAACTTTGGTTTGATTTTTAAAACCATAAGTAAAATATAGATATTAAATTAACTATATATGTTTAATCTTGTATACAAACATATGTTTTTATACTAAGTGAACAATATGTTAAGTGAGCTTAATGTTACTATAGAGAAGAAAGGGCATTAGAAAATAAGTTTGAATATACCGTATCTTGTTCTCATAATATGTTAAGTGATGGTCGTATATAGCTTAAATTTATAGATTAAATAAGCATTTCTACCCTTAAAATAGCATTAATCTTTTATCCATATTATCAACTTAGGTACAAAATATCCATCGGATTAGCCTCTGCACTACTATACCTCCACGAAGAATGCGAGCATAGTGTCATCCACAGGGATATAAAACCAAGCAACGTGCTACTAGATTCAAACTTCACAGCAAAACTCGGCGATTTTGGATTAGCAAGGCTAGCGAAGCACGAACTCAGCTCGAAAACATCAGCATTGGTGGGAACGTTTGGCTACATGGCTCCGGAGTATATAAGCAGCGGTCGGGCGAGCAAGGAGTCGGACATATTCAGCTATGGAGTGGTTTTACTTGAGATTGTGAGTGGAAGAAAGTGTTGTGATCATTCAGGGAAGGGGTTGGTAGAGCTGGTTTGGGATGCTTATGGAAGAGGAGAGATTGTTGATACAATATTAGATGAAAAATTGAGACAAGGGTTTGTGGAGGCAAGAGAAGTTGAGCGTTTGAGTGTGGTTGGGCTTTGGTGTGCTCATCCTCATGCCACTCAAAGGCCATCAATAAAGCAAGTGATTCAAGTTCTTAGTTTTGAAGAGCCATTGCCTAATTTACCACAAAAAATGCCTCTTCCAACTTTCAATCATGCTTTCCTTAGGTTTTATAATCTCAACTTTCCTTTGGCTGATATCAACTTTGAATTGACTTGAACTTTTAAGCCTTTAGGAACATGAAGATGTGTAATTACTTTTTTTTTTCTTTTTCTTTGTATATTATTTTCTCATAATTACTTGTTTCACTAGTTTATCAAAATTAAAGTATTATTTTACTCCTTGTATACTTTAATTTAAGATTTTTGTTTAAACAAAAAGATACTTCATTAAATTACTACAAAACTGGGATATAATCACTCTAAACAAACACCACAAATGCTTTAGATGATACTTTTTTGTAATTATTCTATTGAACATCATCTAATCTCTTTGAAGAAGCGTCATTGAAATTAAACTCTTTAGACGATACTTAATTCAGAACTCAAAAGAAAACCAACATTCTCATCGGCTAATGTTGCTTATAGACCGTGATAGAAAAATAATTAAATTAAGTTGACACAAAGCGAAAAATAATATTTAAGCAATGTGCATTACACATTTATTGCGGTAAGTGACAAGTAATGCAAGTCATCTCCTCAGGGACTGATTGCTTGGTTTTGTGTCCCGGTGTACTTAACAAGAAGACCTGGGATGGCTTAGCCCTATTAGGGTTGCCCCTGCACTACTGGTCATTAAATCTATCATGTAATTTATGCATTCATTACTAATTACCATATTCATGCTTATACTGATCCCAAGTTAGGGATCCTTAATTACTAGGTTTAATAAACTCACCTCTCTCTTTGTGAGCATCCACAAGTACGCACGGGCTTTATCAAGATGGCTGATCTGGAGCTGTAAAGACCTTGTTCAGTCCTTTATCTTTTTGCATCTATTGACTTTTCTTTATTCATGAGTTTTCTAGATATACATGTTTACTGTTTTCTTACTTCGTGGAACAATTTTAAGAATTGAGTACCCTATTTTTGTTGATTTAAGAACTATTCGTTGTTTTATTTAATGAAGTATTTATTCAGCATGTTTTAGTTTTAAAGGTCGTTTTACTCATACCTCTAGGGGCGAAGGCCTAGATGGGTCCGTTATTAGGGTCGGGTCTTTACACTTGCATTGTGAGTCGTTAAGTCCCATGGTCTTCAGCTGTCGATCGCCACCGAGTAACCTGTTTGAGTTAAGGTTAAAAGTATGAATAATAAAATGAGAACTTGTAACATGTTATGTGTGTTGTTGTATATGTTGTTGTAAAATATTGTGAAATGTTGTAATGATCCATGCTATGTGTGTTATGTACTGTGTGAAATAATGATTAGACTTATTAGTTGGGGAAGGACTAAGAGATTTCATTTCATTACCACTATTGACCATGCGTAAACAAATTACTCGTACTTCTGCTAGCCGAACTGACCGAGGTGGACACCAGAGAGCTGGATTAAGAACTGTCCTCTAGGACGACGAGTTAGTGGGTTGAGCCACCAGCAGCCCCTCAGGCTGAGATGTCGGGAGTCCTCTGGCTAAGCATCGAGGCTTTTGCAATCATACAATCGATGATTTAAGGTAAAATTTAGGGTGCAATTGATTTAGGGTGCAATCATACAATCGATGTTGGTTATGCTACTAATATTGACAAACGTAGATCTTTGACTGGTTTGTGTTTAAATTGTTTTATTGAACAATTTGTAGGAAGTTCAATTTGCAATCTATTGTTGCTTTGTCTACAACTGAGTCCGAATATATTGCCCAAATAGAAGCAACAAAGGAGG
The DNA here is from genome assembly GCA_037832605.1 of Cyclanthera cordifolia. Lineage (NCBI taxonomy): Eukaryota > Viridiplantae > Streptophyta > Magnoliopsida > Cucurbitales > Cucurbitaceae > Cyclanthera > Cyclanthera cordifolia. The sequence continues at coordinate 10,859,394 of JBBMEG010000021.1, read as the reverse complement.
TCATTCTTCATTTGGCCGAGAACCACAAAGGAGAGACCCCACGTGGGGGGTCTCGACTTCTGTAGTAGGCCAACGTCGTCCAGGTGCTTTTTCGGCCACGTGTTGGCTTCTATTTTCCCTTGGAGTGAATCCCCATCAATCTTGGAGCTTAGAGCTTGGAAACAAAGATTGGACAGCTTTAGAGGTTTATCAAAATGGAAATTTCTTGAAGGATTGGAAGGTTCAAGAAGGTGATCTATACTCTTAATGAGTCTAGGTTCTCAATTGGTGTATTCTTCTTCCTTTTTCCCTTTGTTCTTGTTTATTTTCCAAGTAATTTTCTTTTGGAAATTTTGTTAGATCTTAAGTTTTGTAATATTTGAATTCTATCTTGAATATTGGATTCATCCTAGTATTTTTATCTAACCAAATTGTCTCACCTAGGCTAGTTCTTAGGTGCTCGTGGATGTAGGACATACGTACCAAACCAAGTAAATCTCGTGCTCATTTTTCTCTCTTTTTACTATTTTTTCTAGATTTATGCTTGATGTTTTTCAATTTAAAAGCATAAAAACCAGTTTTCAAGTTTATCGTTCATAGTTTTTGTTGGATATCTTGAATGCAAAATCGACATATGCTTAGAGGAGGTTGAGATTAATTTTGTAACAGTAAAATTCCTAAAATTGTTAATAGCATCAGATTCCATCAAGATAGCAATGAAATGTCTTTTTGCATATGAAGGCAAATGCATGAGCCCTTACCTAATAGTAAGACCTTCCAAAAGCATCCTAGTAAAGCGCATAAACCTTAGTAAGTAAGCTTCTACGATAGCATATCTCCCAAACAATATCGAATAATTCATGCATCTACATTAAGCTTCTAGCTACCAATGGGAAGAGAAGTCCCCCAACTATGCTCACATACCTCAACCTCATTAACAATAGAAAAACATCTGCCATAAAGGAAAAATTAGAATAACAAGAAGATGAATGGCAGACTCTCTCCCAATCTTACATAGAAGACATGTCACAATATATCGATTGCCCTAGAATAGTTACCCTCGAATAGTTCACCATTGATCAACCTAAAACAAAAGAAATAAAACTAGCCTAAATTGAGCTTTTCTAAATTATTTATGGTTTATTTGTCTGTTTTGTAAGAGCATAAGTATGAGAGGACGTTTTGGAGGTGGTGATCTTTTGGACAAAAATAAAACTAAATTGGAGTCATTTTAGAGATTTAAAGGGAAAAAAGCAAAAGAAAAGAAAATCCACGAAACCTCTAAAGCGAGTGTCACAAAGCTCTAAGTGATTCTTTAGGTAGAATAGATATTGGTGAACTAGCTCTCTGCTGCATAAATTTCTTCCATCATGATGCAAGTTGGAAGAGTACTACAACGTTGTTCATGAGAACCAAGACGCCCATCCAAATAGTGCAACATCCCTCGACCCATGTGGCAATTCTATGGTCTGAGAATCTAGCACCATGACTTTGCTTTATGGAATCATAATTTTGTTGTATATTTTTACAGGGAGAGTCTTATTCTAAATGACGTTTTATAACTAACATAGCTTGTCATGAATTCTTATTTATGACTCACACTGCCTGTCATCAATTCTTATTTATGACTCACACTGCCTGTCATCAATTCTTATTTATGACTCACATAACCTGTCATCTTTAATATTTGATATTTTCTTTTTGCCCTCCACTAAAAATAAAATTAGATTAAAAAAAAAAAAAATCACAGAGTCCAATGATTTATTGTTACATATATGTATTTTTTTTTTTTCTATTTTGTGGATTTTCATAGTTTGTACTCAACATTAAAAGTTACTACACTTAAAAAAAAAATAAAAAATAAAATAATAATAATAATAATAATAACAAACCAACGCACTATTAGCTTCTAACACAAATCTAACTTAAAAAAAAGTTATAACTTCTAACCATTCTCACTTTTGCATCTATATTTCTAACATTCTAAACAAATTCTAACTTATAACAAATTTAATCACACCCCACCAATTCATGAAATTATAAACAAACTTTTAACATATAAACAAATTAAATATAAATCACCAGAAAAATCAGCAAACATAATAATGCAATAATGTGATTCCCAAAAAAGATTCACATGTATAACAATGAACATCCAATATCTATACATCTAATGAGACATAGTCTTGCCAAAAACTATATTATATACAATATTTGCACATCATTCAAATATGTTATAGCCTCATATGATATCTATACATCATTCAAAAAATGAACCCTAATAAATGAATTAAATATATCTATCTACAAAGTTAGGCCATTCTACTCATACCTCATAAATCTCTTTTGAGTATATTGTTTTGAGGTGTTGACCTACAAATATTAAGAAATAAAAAACACAATAATATTTATAAAAAAATATTTAAAATGACTTTATAATATGATTATAACATGAATGTGTAATCAAACAATATAAAAAAATATTTAAAATGACTTTATAATATGATTATAACATGAATGTGTAATCAAACAAGTTTCATAAAGGATGTGGATATGCTGTATAGCATCCTCCGTTTGAATAGTTGAACAAAAATCTACATACTATTGATCCTAATTGATGAGGACACTGGTGTAAACAATTTTCATACTTAGTATAAAAATTGTATATGACAAAAAAAAGTGTGATAAAAAGAATTTTATTGGACTTTACCTTCACTGTTCCAATTTAGTTTTGAAGCTCTATCGCGTGTCTTGATTGCAATAATCGGTAGACACTATATAATAAAAGTTACAACATTAGGATGATAAAGTAAATCTAGAGGAAAAAATATTATTATTTAGAAACTTATGTGGTTACAAAAAGAACTTAAACTTTCAACCAGGATCTCTGACCTAGCGAGTTTAAACACTTCCGCTAGAATTAGAACGACTAAAATCTAGTGGTGCCTATACCATTTAACAAACGTTGGAATTGTTTTATGAACATAATTCTTTATAAAGATAATTCATTATAAAGAATGCAAAGTTATGAACACATACCCGGTATTGAATGTAAAGAATATTTGTTGATTGACATCTATAATTAAAATCATGTCTAACCCATCGACTAAACTTTTAATTTCATATTCTTGATATTTATTATCCAAAATGTTTGAACACTACCATCTACTACTAAGTATTGAATTAGTGTTTCTCGATTCTAAGTAGCTCATAGGTACCTAAATTAGATTTTAGAAATGTACTTAAATAAGTTAAACATATATAATAACTACAAAAAGTGTGTTACTTACGTGATGTAGCGGTGTATATGAGTAAAACCTATTTCTTGCATCTCACGATATTGCAAGATCTCTTCACAATCAAGAAAACAACTTTGTTGAACATCGAACATGTATTCAGGAATAGGTATTACTAGTATGTCATTATCGTACATATTTCGCTTAGCATATTGATAGATGTAGCCAACAAATTTTTGTTGTATTTATTTATTTGATTTTTTTTTCCCTCAACCACACATCTTCCTCCATGTTCTTCTTTTTCCTTAAAGTTCTCTATCACTCCAATTCCCCACTAATCCACCACTCAACTAATTTTTCTTTAAAATTTCACTTTAAAAGAAACTCTCATGAACTCACAAAAAAGGGAGAGGAGGAGAAAAAAACAAAAAGAAAACTACCAAAAGGCGAAAAAAATTGGAAGCACAAGAGAAACGGCCAAAATTTGGAAAAGAAAAGCTTGAAAATATAAGAAGATGATGAACCATAAAAGTTGAAGATCTCGACAAACTCAGTTTATTTGGGTGACAAATGCAACACAGACGCCAACCACAATCCCATTACAAATCAACCAAATCCTGTGAGTCATTTTTTCTTCATTTTTTAAATAAACAAAAACAAAATTTATTTGACATCTTTTTTTTTTGATTCAAAGTTATTTTTAATTTTAAATTCTTAACTAACTTCATTTTTTTTTTTTATTAATTGCGTAACATCTTCCATTGAACAATTGAGATTTTATTTTCATTTGTAAAATTTGATTTTCTTTTTTTTTTTTTAGTTCTAATTTTAAAAATAGGAACTTTTGGTTAAAATATATTCATGAGATTAAAAGTAGTGTTATCTTTTTGGATTGCTTTGAAACTTCAAAAATACATAAAATTTTACAAAATTATTTTATTTTGAAACAAACATCGTAAGAAGCATTAGTAGTGTTTCTTTCTCGGCGATAGACCCAGAATTACATGAAACTTTTCTATAAAAAATTGATGACGAGTTTTTAGAAATCATGTTATTCTAATTTTCTTGAATGAGGAGTTTATTTTCAAACTCAAAATAAATTCTATTTTTTTTTCTATTGGTCTTGAACCAATAATAAATAATAATACATATTTAAATGTGAATGGACGTCAATGAGACATTTAAAAATAAACTTATATAAACAATTTACATTTGTTTGCATTTGATTTCGAAATTAAATTTGTTGTTAAATAAGTTTAAACAAAAATATTTTATATAAAAAAATTTATTTCGAGGGCTTAGTAACATGCCTTTGTGGAGTTCGATTCTGGTGCAAGTATACAAATCCTTAAACTTTTAAAAAAGAAAGATCATGTATAACCTATGACGGAGTTGAGATGTCTAAGTTTTTTAGGGACAATTTTTCTTTTCATAAAAGAGAATTTCAACATGATAATTAATTGATGAGTACAATTTCACTCACCCTATCGACCCTTACTTTATTTTTAAAGTTGAGTTATGATTCGATGTGAGACAGTTTTTTCATAGAACTATTAGTTTTTGTTTTAAATAAAAGACTATTTCATGATAAAATAATTGAGATAAGAGAAGATAAAATGTTGTAACCGTTTTTAAATGGGTGTTGTAAGGTACTATACACATAAATGACTCTCGAACCTGATTTGGTTATATGCATACCATTTATTTTTATTTTTTTTAAATGGGTGACTAATCACACCTTAAATGGCTAGTAGCGACTCCAAAGTACTTTTAGTTAAGAGGTGGCTCTTGAAAGAGAATGTCGGCCGCTCTGCATCGCGATTATATTGCAACAATAGAAAAACTTGATAGTTGTTGGAAGTGTTGTGTTTGATTGATGTCATAGCGTTTCCTTCACAACTTTCTTACATTGATTTTGTCTACAAGGCTAAAACAATAAACATGTTGTAATATTAATTAGTAAAATAATGGCTACATACTACGATAGATTGGGTAGATAATCAAACAATTATATATGTAACAACTCGAGTTTTTCTAGTATTTAAATGATTTATTTTCAAGGTTAATGGTTTCAAAGTCCTTTATATCCTAGTTCATTATTTGAGAAACTATTAAAAGTTTTTTGTGTTATTAAATTGGATGAGCATCCTAAATTCAATTCATTTTAATTGAATAACGGGTGAAATAATGAGATTAGGATTTAAGTGAATTTTAAATGTGTTGTTGGAGTGACATAATTGTTAAAGTAAGCTTCAATAAGTTATCCAAGATAGGTTTAAACTCATTCCAAACATCTTTTTTTTTTTTTTGAATTCATTTTTCCATATCTACTCAAAACAAACAACTCATTTTCAACTTTTAACCTAATCTATCAAGTCATATCATTTTCTCTCTCCAACATAGAAAATCACATCAACCACTATTCATCTTCTTCAAGCTCCCATCCAAGGCCAAGCTCTTTCATGGCCGAAATTTCAAGTCGTCGCCGCCCGTGAATACCATCGATTCGATCACACGCGCAGGCTGTCGCTAATTTCTAAGCTCGCCAAAAGCCGACGCCGAGATCCGTCGTTCTCACCGGTTTCCACCTTGTTGGTGAGGACCCTTGTTAATTTTGTTGTATTGTTGGTTATCTTTGGTTGTTATAGCTAATCCTTTGATTAATAAGAAAAGCGTTGGTGACCATTAACGAATCTATTTGTTCCATTGAAGTTAAGTATGATGTTGTAATGAGTACATTCATTGTTAAAACATAGAATCTTATTATAAACTCCATTGTTGGAATGTAGGAGAAGAAGTTGACTGAGTTGACTCTGTCAACTAAGTTGAACTCATCTTTGTTAAATTTTTTAAGTGAAACACCATGGTTGTAAACTCCATTAATGGAGTTTTCTTTGAAGTTTTGAAACTAAGAGAGAGTTATGTTGAAGAAGACAAGTTAGCCCTTTAGTAATTATTTAAGCTAAAAATATTAAAACTAATTTTTTTTTTTTTTTTTGTAAAGGTGGAACCTGTGTTCTTTTCTTGGAATTGTAAATAAATAAATAAATATTTATATATTTATCAATTTTATTTAGTGTTGATATTAAAAGAATGAGTTTATTATATGAGGAGATTGATTAGTTGGCCTTGTAAGACTTTTTGACAAGCTTTGACCGGTCAACTGAGTTGACCGAATCACAAGTCCCGAGAGCACGTTTTTCGGGTTTAGGTCCCCTTCGCTATTTTTGACGCCTTGAATCCATTTTTGATAGTCTATGGTGCTAGTTTTGACCCGTTAATTTGTTAGAACCTTATTCGGGAGCTAGCCTTCATTGATCGTTGACTCAGAGCTTAGGATTCGGCTAGTACAATAAGCTAAAGTAAGGGAACATATCTTAAACTCGAGATCTTGTTGTTTAATACATGAATATATTGAAATGTGTTGTCATGTATGATGTTTGCTGCTTGTTTGATGTTGTCATATTATTTGATGATTGGCCGATTCATGATTATACGAGAGAACTGAATAGATGGATTTATATTTGGTGTGTGCTTTGTAATGATGTACTGATACTTATTTGTGATCAGACGATATGATGCTCTGATTGATGCTTGTATGAACTGTGATGTTGGTTTGGTACTTTCTATCTGAGATGGAATTGAAAGTGTAATTAGATATGAATATGTGATTATCTGAATTTGTGATGATGCATTGATACTTGATGATGCTCATATGGATTGCTGCTTATTTGATGTTGTTATATCATTTTGAAGACTGGCCTATTCATGATTATTGAGATAGAACTAAACCGACAGGTTATAGATGGTTATGTGTTTGTGATGATGTATTGGTACTTAGCGATGTTCATAGGTTATGATTTCTTATCTGATGTTATTGAATCGTTGCAAGACATTTAAGGTGCATGATAGGTCGGGACTTTCCACAATAAACTAGCCTACATCGTCGTCTCATTGGGGGACCTAAATGATGTGTATTTCAATGGGACCATATATTTTAGTGTGTGCATCGTCACCATCGTCGCATAGGGGACAAACCTCGCTTCTAGTGCATGCATTGGCACTGCGTCCCATAGGGGACAAACTCGTTTGGTGCGTGTATTGACACCGCCGTCTCATATCGGACAAGACTCGGATTAGGGTGTGTGCGTTGACACTGCCGTCTCATAAGGGACAAAGACTTGTATTTGGTGCGTGCATTGCCACCGCCGTCCCATAGGGGACAAGACTCAGTTTGGGTGAGTGCTTTGACACTGCCGTCCTATAGGGGACATTGATTAACATGAATGATTTACTGAAGCTTTGATTTAGGTACTACTTGATTGATATATTGTGAAGAATAATGTTCTATTTGTTATAGTTGATATCATATTTTGGATTTATTCATGTCTAATCCTGGGTTAGAAATCCTTATTGAGTTTTCACAAACTCACCCTATCCACTGTGGAATTCCACAAGTACGACAAGTATGTACCAAGATGGATGATCGAGACGGATTTGACCATTGGCACGGCTGCAATCTTTAATATTTATTTTCTTTATGTTCCTTCAACATATTTTCAGGGCATGCATGTTTCTTTTGGTACTTAAATGATGTTCTGTTTTGGATTTTTACTCGGGTACCTATAACCTGTTTTTAGAGCTTTTGAACTTAATGACAGTTAATTCTTTTATTTGATTATTCTTTTTTCAATAACATGCCCACGTCATCTAAGTGTTGAAAACTCATTCATTAGGATAAAAGTCCTAAGTTTGGACCCAGAGTTTGGGTCGATCTTTACAATATACCTCCTTCAGTGTAATAGTACTCTTAGTAATATATGCACGTGGTCATGTCACAAAAGTATTGGTAGTTTGTCTAAGATATTGAAGCTCTTCATGTACATGAGTGTGTAGGTCTAAATCTTCATTATCTTTAATTATGAAACTAACCACGACGTGCGTGTTATATTCCCTAAGGAAATACCATTTATCTTCACAGGTGACTCATTCGATTTGTACATTGTGCGCATGATAACAATCATATCTACATGTTTAATGGCAGGTTGACATGTTATACCCTTCAAGAAAACCACATAATTAGCCTAGATTCATTCAAATATACTGTTAAATTTGTTAATATAAAAGTTACTTATCCTTAATAAGGGACATCATGATGAACAATGGGTTCTCTTATGATGTCGACCCGTTCAAAGATCTCATTTACTTATGTCATAGATTCGTCATGCATCGTACCTGAGGCATTACTTTCCCTACAAGAAGAGTCTAATCATAATTGAGAGCAATCAACATGCATTTCTAGTTGAGTTTGTTGTTTTTTCATATTAGACTTGAGACGATCCATCTTGAAGTATGTTGATGAAGGTAGAAATTGACCTACCCCCTAACATGCCTTTGATGCTCAGGCGCCCCCAATGCTTCGGTCAGTACATCTTGACCTTCATGTTCATGTTGCAAGGCATGGGGTGGAAATTTTTTTTCTAGATTAACTCCAAAAGATTTGAATCTAAAACATAAATCAGTTGAAACAACAACTTACAAATCTGTTAACCATGTCAATTGTGTATGGGTTAACATACTCTTTATTATGTCACACTCGACCTTTTATACATCTTTGTGAATGGGCTGAGGGATTAGTTTTAAATTCTTTAGACCGCAATAATAATTTACCCAAATGAAATAGTAAAGTAGGAACTTATATAATGAGAATATGTATTTTTAGGGTTTAGAGTTCTTTACCAGTTCATAACCAAGTTGCACATATTTCTTTCGAGACATACAAGGATAACACTTTTGTCTAGACCGCTTCTCTTTTTGTTCTTTATTTTTTTCTGTAAAACACATACTTATATGACTATAATAAGGTTATAAAAATTTAATTATAATAAAAAGTAGTTACATTAGATGCTTTAGATAATCTGACGTTTACAAAACAATCATATTACTCTTCTTTGATGAAATGGTAATTTGTAGGCATATTGATAAACATCTTTGGTTGGTCATTTTCGAATGAATAGAGAATATATCTAATTGTCCTAAATGTCTTAGCCATAGACATTACAACTTTAGATTTGGACATAGGATCCATTTAAAATGACATCTGCTAACAATAGAATAAGTTAGAATTAGTTAGTAGGTAATGCAAGATAAATTTAGTTAGCGTGTAAATTACCTCTATACGATTTCAAACCATCTCTTTTACTTAGGTAGGGACATCATCTCATGTATCGTACGTGATGTGTATAAGATTTCTAACATATGCACCAATATGCTACGTAATTATTTTCAGCTTCGTCGATCTCTTAACCAGCATAATTATATTAAACAACGCCCTCCTATCTAGACCAAGCTAACATAATACTTTGATGCCTCTTGTAAATCTTTTCCTATGAGCAGGTGTGTTTATGGGAACAACATTGAAGATTTACACAGGGAGAGAAGAGAGAGAACCTATTCACAATATTCAATCAATCTTATTAGTACAAGAGGTATAAATAATAATGAAGATGTAACTAATATCATTTACAAACTAACTAAAGCAGTTAGAATGAGCCTAACAACTAGTTTAGAAATACATCTAAAATACATGATTATTATTATCCCCCCACAAACTCAATTGAGATCCTAAGAAGGAACGAGTTTGGAAACAAAAGTCTGTGTCTGATGAGCAAGCAAAGGCTTGGTAAACAAGTCAGCAGGCTAATCTATAGATGCAATAAAATTGATCGCAATATCTTCCGAGGCCACTTTTTAACTTATAAAATGATAGTAAACTTCAACATGCTTTGTACGGCCATGAAAAACAGAATTATGAGTTAACTGAATAGCAGATCGATTGTCAAAAAAGAGAGTAGGAGCTAATGGAAGAGTAATGTGAAGTTCTTGAAACATTTGATGTAACCAAAATAATTAAGTAGTGACTGCACCCACGACCCTATATTCTGCTTAAATGGAGCTTCTAAACACAGTCACTTGCTTCTTCGCCACCCATGAGACTGGATTTCCATCAAGAAAAAACATAAACTCCATACTAGATCTACGATGAAGAGAGAGCCCAATCCGAACAATAGTATGCAGATAAGCAAATAGAACCAGCTGTGAAGTCAAGGCAAGAAGACAAGGTTTCTCTAACATAACGAAATATTTGTTTGACAGCAGCAAGTTGAATCATTGTTGGAGAGTGCATGAATTAAGACACTCGAGATACTGCATATGAAACATCTGGCCGAGTAATGGTTAAATATTGGAGAGCACCAACCATTCTCCTATAAGATACACCATCTTGAAGACAACCAGCATGTGATTCTCCTACTAAAGACTGATTAGAACACGAAGTTGAACATGGATTACAATTCAACATGCCAAATCTACCAAGAATATCTTTTGCATATTTGTGTTGCATAATAAATAAACCAGTAACTTTCTTCACAACCTCCAATTCAAGGAAGTAGGTTAGTGCTCCAAGATCAGTCATGTAAGAAATGTCCTAGAGTTGCTGAACAAGATTGCTTATGTACTATTGATCATTACCTGTTAACACAATATAATCTACAGAGAGAAAAAGTTAAGTAATAGAAGTGATTGCCTTTCTAACAAACAAAGACGGATCACAATGAGAAAAAACAAAACCAACGGTGAGAAACTTAGAAGTAGCATTCGTACCAAGCCCATAGTGCTTGCTTAATGCCATATAAGGACTTTCTAAGTTTACAAACTAAGCATGGATATTATGAATCGATAAACCCTTAAGGTGGTTGCATATACACATCTTTGGCCAACTCACCATGAAGAAACACATTCCTAACATCAAGTTGTCTTAAAGACCAACCAAAAGGTACTGCAAGAGATAGAATAATACGAATAGTAGGTTTCCTAACAACTGGATCAAAAAATTTTGCTTAACAAGACCATTGCATAGATAACCTTTGTGTCCAAGTGGATAACCAAGAAAAACATAATAAGTTGTACGAGACTCTAATTTATTTTTTGTGCAAGGTCTTAGTAAATGATAACAACAAGAACTAAAAATACGTAGTTCATAGTAGTAAGGGTCATTTCTAAACATACCTTAAAAGGAGTTTTGTTAATAAGAATAGGCGTTAGAACATGATTAATTAAGCAGTGGTAGATAAAGCAAAAGACAAAAAATGAAGAGAAATCTTAGATAATAAAAGTAATGAAATAACAGTTTGAACTAGATGTTTATGTTTCCGTTCACCAAGGCCATTCTGTGGAGGAGTATAAGGACATGATTTGTTATGCTTAATTCCTTTATGAACAATTTTTTTTTGTAAAGTGGAGTTTATATATTCACATCACTGTTATAAACTTTAAAATTATGCGAGAAGGCATTTTCTATGTAATCTATAAAACGCATCACAACATCAGCCACCTTAGATTTTAAAAAAATAAGAAAGAGCCAGCAATAACGAGAAAAGTCATCAATGATAAAACACTAGTAGAAACCGGAGAATAGATGACAGGCATATGCCGACACTATTCAAAAAAGATGTCAGGCACATGACCGTCATCAATATCGGTGACATTGAAGACATTTGGTGACGCGTAGTAATAATGACGGGCAGAAATCGTCACCAAAGGTATTTGGTGACAGTTTTTGCTATCACCTATTCTCTTTGGCGACATGCAGATACTGTCCCCAAAGACCTTTGGTGTCAGGCATGACGCGCGACACCAAATGTATTTAGTGACAGTTTTTGCCTGACGCGTGACATCAAAGGTCTTTGGTGATGGTTTTTGTGCGTCACCTATTCTCCTTGGTGACCGGCGCCCAACACCAATTAGGCCCTCATCAAATCCACGTTTTTTTCTTCGTTTCTCCCCCTCCCCCAAACCAGAGACTCATCTTCTTTTTCATTTTTCCACTCTTAGTTTTTCCTTTACCCATACCTCATTTTCCAAACTTTAGCTTTGGCTTCAACCTCATCTCTCTTTATCTGCTACATTTTCTTTGCTTCTATTTTTTTTTCTACTGCATAAGTTATGCAATTGAAAGAATAAGTAAACAAAATTTGAACCAAACTTCCAGCAAAAAAGAAAAAGAAGTCGAATTTTGAGGACTAGGGATTCGATTATTACCAGCATTAATTTCATTGATTGCTCTCTTCACATGCTCGTCTGGTCTAATATCTGAAAGAAACTATTCAAAAATTAAGATAAAGTTGGAATTTTGTGCATAAGCCTAAAAGTTACATTTTCAAGTTCATCTTCTATGACTTTGGCAATATCATTTTTCTACTTAAAAGCATTATCCAAGTTAAATTTTGGAACACTTTGATTTCTACTAACCTGCAACAAGTTTAGTTACACATATATGACAAAAGAAGAAAGTAAAAAAAAAATGAACACATTTAACTAATACGATTAAAAAGAAAGAAAAAAAAAGTGCAGTATACCATAAAAATAAAAACCATGTGGGATTTTATTGTAAGGACCCGACCCAGACTAGGGTCGCCCTAGACTGCTTAAACATGCATGATTTAAAATAATCCTTAAAGAACAGAAATCAAAGTAATAAATGCTTCGGTTAATAACCCATTAAGATCGTTTAAAACATGAAAAGCGGGTACCCGGTTGTCAAACAGTTTTAACCAAGGAAATCTAAAGAAAACGTCTCAGAAGTGACTGAGTTCACAATAAGTTCAATCAGATAAACATGCAACAAATAGAAATGCCCTAACTTGACTCCACACGACCTGAGTCCAAGGTCTATCCATCAATCCCGATCAACCATCTTGGTAGAGTCTATACGTACCTGTGGGGTCCACATAAAAGAAACGGGATGAGTTATAGAACTCAGTAAGGATCCCCGATCAGGGTCAACACAATATACAGTCAACACAAGTATATATATATATATCTAGGGGTAGATAAACAACAAAACATGAGGGGTATCGTAGGACCTGGCAATGCCAGACGGTTACAGGGTGGTGACGGCGACTCTGGGGCTATCCCGAAGGAACATGCCACTCTCGGGTCCCACATAATCAATCGTACACATCCGGGGCTACCCTGATAGGCAATGCCACTCCCGGGCCTTCTGTTAGGTCACCTGCTCAGGATTCTATCAAACACATGCACAACTATCACAAAAATATATTCATATCGACGTAAACAGTGGAAACCACAATTTCATGAATAACCGGTAGGCAAGCGTTCAACCTATCTAAATTGATCTAAGTTATTCTACGAGCAAGACTAACTTGTAGCAGGGCTTGCATAAATTTTCCCTTACCTTGGCCGAAGGTCTCTAATCCCCTAAATTGCTCAAATTGCGTGTCTCGACGCCGTTTTCCAAGCTTAACTAGTCAAAAAGGGCAAAACAGTAAGAATTTGGCCTTGAAACCATCAAAAACAGACTCAGAGCGATGTAAATACCAAAAAATCACTACCCGATAATTTTCCGGTGAGTTACCAGTGGCGCGTGGCCGGACGGTGGTGGCAGAAGGTGGTGCGTGGGGAAAAGCTCACCGGCGCGTGAAGAACACGTGCGTCGTGGCTCGCGGGCAGGCTTGGACGACGCTGAGAGGTTCAGGAGCGCACGCAGCTAGGCTCAGAGTGGCTGGCATTCTCGGGACGGCTCCACCAATCTAAAGCTGGCGTAGCAGTGGCGAAAGGTGGACGGAAAACTCAGCGGTGGCGGCAGCGCTCGACGCTTGGCGAGAGGGCGTTGGCTACGCGGGCGGTGCTGCTGGTTGGACAGAAAACTCAGCGGTGGCGACGAGTGGTGCGACGCGTGGCGCTCGGTTGCTGGCTAGGTGGGCGGCGCCCTCAGCTCGAACGACGCGTGGCAAGCGGTGGTGGCTGGACGACGGCGGCGCCATCTCCCGTGGCGGACGGTGATCGGCTCCTCGTTTCCAGTGGCGGCTGCAACAATAATTTGACAATTATGACCTAAAAAGGTCAAAATTGGCTTTATATGGCTGCTGGAATAGAAAGGAGAATTAATGAAAATGCCCCTAGGGCCAAAATTACCAAAATGCCCCTAAGGCCAAAATTAACCTTTTTACCCCCATTTTTCAAATTTCGACCTCACACCTCCCGACACGTGCAAATTAAAATTATCTTTTACCCATAATAAGAATAATAATAAAATAAAAAATATAAAAGGACCCCCGGGATTCCCGGTAAACCCAAAAGACTAAACTAACCTCGAAACGGAAAGGACAGAAGACCGAGCTGTTACAATATTCCCCCCCTTAGGAAACTTTCGTTCTCGAAAGTGTACTAAGGTAAGAATAGCTTGGGGTCGTGTGCATGCATGTCGTCCTCTCTCTCCCAGGTGGCCTCTTCCACTGTTTGACTCCTTTAGAGTACATTGACCAACAAGATCCCCCAGTTTCGCAAAACCTTTTTGTCCTTAGCCATAATCTGAACCGGCTTTTCCTCGAAGCTCAAATCCTCATTCAACTGTACCGACTCTTGGCCAATAATATGCGTAGGGTCGTGAACATACTGCCTGAGCATCGAAACATGAAAAACATCATGCGCGGTACACAAGGAGGGAGGCAAGGCTAAGAGATAAGCAACTACTCCAATCCTCTCGAGGATCTCGAAAGGTCTGAAAAATCTTGGGCCAAGCTTGCCTTTGGTTCCAAACCTCAGAATTCCTTTCATGGGAGAAACCTTGAGGAACACATGATTCCCCACTTCAAACTCCAACTTTCGGCGTCTGATGTCAGCATAGGTTTTCTGTCGACTTTGTGCGGTAAGCATCTTCGCACGGATCTTCTGAACTTCGTCATTGGTCAACTGTAGCAACTCACGGTCCAAAAGTTTCCTCTCTCCTACCTCCTCCCAAAATGCGGGAGATCTATAATGCTTGCCATATAAGGCCTCGTATGGAGCCTTCTCAATGGTGGACTGGTAGCTATTATTATAAGCAAACTCCATAAAGTACAACCACTGATCCCAACTACTAGGAAAATCAAGCACACAGGGCCTCAGCATGTCCTCCAAAATCTGGTTGACCCTCTCGGTCTGACCATCCGTCTGTGGATGAAAAGCGGTACTGAACTTACATAAGGTCCCAAGGCCCTCATGCATCCCTTCCAAAGACGAGAGGTAAATCGGGCATCTCTATCTGAAACAATGCTAACTGGCACTTCGTGATAATGCACAATCTCCTTCAAATACAACAAGGCTCACTTCTCAATAGAGGATTCTGACGCTCTTGGTATAAAGTGGGCGTTTTTCGTAAGTCGATCCACTATCGCCCATATTACATTAAAACCCTTTGGTATCCTAGGGAGACCCGATATGAATTCTATAGAAACATCTTCCCACTTCCACTCTGGAATACTCAAAGGTTGCAACAGTCCTGCTCGTCTTTTTCTCGGTGTCTTTACGTGCTGACATGTCAGACACTTACTAACGAACTCGGCTATATCCCTTTTCATATTATTCTACCATAAGCTCTGCTTTTGGTCTTGATACATCTTGGTACCCCTGGGTGCCAAGAAAACGGTGAACTGTGGGCATCTGATAACAACTCAGCCCTGATTTCGGCATCATCAGAGGTAACAGAGCAGTCACTACCTTCCTCGATGTGCACACTACCGAACAACACTGCCAGACCCTGATCTCTCTGCTGACCCTCTACAATCATCTGTCTCAACGAAGACTTGATGGTCAGACAAGCCAACTGCGTGGTAGCCTCATGAACTAACACAAACCCGGCTCTGCTCAACTCTCGCTGCAAAAGAGTCTTGAGTTACAAGTAAAGCCGTTGAATGAGAGGTTTTCCTACTGAAGTCATCAACAATCACGTTTGCCTTTTCTGGGTGGTAGAGAATCTTACAATCGTAATCCTTTATTAGCTCTAACCAGCGTCCCTGTCTCATATTTAACTCCTTTTAAGTGAAAAAGTACTTTAAACTCTTGTGATCTGTGAAAATCTGGATCCTTTCCCCGTACAGATAATGTCTCCAAAGCTTAAGGGCAAAAATCACTGCTACCAACTCCAGGTCATGCGACGGGTAATTCTTCTCGTAGTCCTTAAGTTGTCTTGACGCGTAAGCTATCAACTTCCCTTTTTGCATAAGCACAGCACCCAAACCTCTCTTGGAAGCATCGCAATACACAACAAAACAGCCCGAACCTCCTGGAACTGCTAATACTATAGCGAATGTCAGACGTCTTTTTAGCTCTTGGAAACAATTCTCACACTCCTCTGTCCAGGCAAACACTTGTCCTTTTCTGGTCAACTGAATCATAGGCCCTGCCAACTTTGAGAAGTTTACAACAAATTGTCGGTAGTAACCAGCTAATTCCAAAAAGCTCCGCACTTCTGCAACTAAAATGGGACTGCACCAATTACTCACAACCTCTATTTTAGCGGGGTCTACCAAAATGCCCCTGCTCGAAACAACGTGCCCCAAGAAGGCAACTTTGCAAAGCTAGAACTCTCACTTAGAAATCATTGCATACAACTGATTCTGCCTGAGCGCTGACAAAACTTTCCTTAGATGCTCCTCATGGTCGGACTTGGTCTTGGAGTAGATTAGTATATCGCCGATGAACACAACCACAAACTTGTCTAAGAACTTCTTACTATCCATCATGTCGATAAATGCCGCCAGTGCATTGGTCAACCCAAAAGACATCACCACAAACTCGTGATGTCCATAACGGGATCTAAAAGCTGTCTTGGGAATGTCCTCCTCCCTGATCCTCAACTAATGGTAGCCAGAACGCAGATCAATCTTGGAGAACACTGATGCTCTCTGAAGTTGATCAAATAAGTCGTCGATCCTGGGCAACGAATACCTGTTCATAACTGTCACCATGTTCAGCTCTCGGTAGTCAATACACAACCGTATCGACCCGTCCTTCTTGTTAACAAATAGAACTGGAGCACCCCACGGAGACACGCTTGGCTTGATAAACTCACTGTCAAGCAACTTCTGTAATTGGTCTTTCAGTTCCTTAAGCTCTACCGGAGCCATTTTGTAAGGTGCCTTCAAAATAGGCACAGTATCGGGTTGCAGCTCGATACAAAAGTCAACCTCTCGAGGTGGTGGTAATCCTGGCAGCTCGTCTAGAAACACGTCAGCGAACTCTTCAACCACGGGCACTGTGTCGATTGACAACTTAGCTCCCTTTTCTCCAGTGATCGATGCCAAGTAACCTCTCGCGCCCGAGGAAACAACCTACTTGCCTTCAACAACGAAATGATTTTTACCCATTCCCAGACTTTCACCCCTTAAAATTGAAGCTATGTCTCAATGGCGGGCTGAACACTACCTCCTTACGACGATAATCGATCACGGCGTGGTGCTTAGATAGCTAGTCCATACCGATAATTACATCAAACTCACTCATAGGTAGCACTATGAGTGCAACATCCAGATCGTTACCATCTACACTCAGCTTGCAGGCGTTGACCTTTTGCAAGCTGTCATGCTCACTCCCGCTGGAGTGGTTACTACTAACTCGAACCTCAACGGTTCTAACCCAAACTTAGCAGAGGAGACAAAATGAGCAGATATAAAAGAATGGGAAGAGCCTGAATCAAAAAATACACATGCAAAATGACCGAGTATGGGTAAGGTACCTATGACTGCATTGCCACTAGCATCGGCCTCTTGCCTGGTGGTGGCAAAAACACTGCCCTCCTACTGTGCCAACCTAGCTGCAGGCGTGTAGGTTGGCTGGGGCGCTATCGCTGGCTGGTGACCACCTCTGTAGACACAACTGTTCGCAAAATGCCCCGGCTTCCAAAACTTGAAACAGGCCCTAGAAGCGAGGTTACACTGCCCCCTGTGCCTTCTACCACACTGCCTACATTCTTCCACTACAAGGGACCCTAATCTCGGCTGCTGCTGAACAGGTCTGCTGAGGCTCAGGTCGTCGATCGTGCTGACGGTTAGGAACGGGACTGTGCTGCTCGGGTCTATGGCTACGCTGCCCAGGTCTGTAGTTACCCTGCTCTTATCTAGGTCTGCTCCATTCTGACCCTCTACTCCGACTCTGCTCGTCTAGGCTGTAGGGTTTCCTTTCTTGATAGTTGGTATGCCCAGATGGCATGAAGAACTCAAACTTCCTTTTAAAACCTTGGTGATGCAGGTCAGGGTGGTAACCTTGGCCTCTAAACTTCCTTTCCAAGGTCTTGGCTAGGTTCACACAATCTCTAAAGGTGACAGGTGTTGGATCGGTATGGAAACCCTAGAGGGGGGTGAATAGGGTTTTAAAATAATATTCTATTGAGAAACTCTTAATTA
>JBBMEG010000021.1:10780369-10813621 GCA_037832605.1 Cyclanthera cordifolia | reverse complement strand
CATCTTCAAAAGTAGTGCATTGACTCAACCAAATATGAGAGATAGATGAGTGGTAGTTAACATGATTAAATTTACCCTATCTTATCATCTTAAGCTCTTAGCTTAATTGGTGCTGTACATGATGCTACTTGGTATCATAATTAAGGTCTTGAGTTTGAGTTCTTGCAATGTCATTTTCTCTCCTATTTAATTTTGTTGCAATTTGGAGATATTAAGCAACGACGTCAAAACTTAGAGACACGATGCCAGCAATGTCTGAACTTGGAGACGAAGCAACAACGTCAGAACTACTTGAAGAGTAACTTGGTGTGGCGGGCCACAAACTTTGCGACAACGAACTCCAACTTGGAGAGAGTGGCGGCGGCGGCAAACTCCGACTTGGAGAGGGCAGCGGTGACCTCGAACTTGGGGAAATTGAACATCAACCGTATATTCATGCATATATCCACCTTGAATGTCTTCTTCATGAAATGTAATATTTTATTTTTTATTTTTAGAAAAACAGACTGAACTTAAAATTTTGTATTAAGTTGCCTACGTACCCTTTGATGGAAGGGATCAAGTCATAACGTAGTTCAAATTTTGTGCCATTTGCCTTTTAAGCTCATGCGGGCAGGAGCATCATGCAGTTTAGTCTCTTGCGATAAAGAGCATTTTATCTAGATGTCATCATCACGAATAGTAATACTTAGTTCCATATCGTGAACATGAGTTGCTAATTCTTCAAATGTGCGAGGCTTCATACCTTGGAGAATATATAGAAGTTTCCAACGCATGCCTTGAATGCACATTTCGGCTGCAGATAACTTAGTGAAGCGATCTTTGCAATCAAGACTTAGAGCTCTCCAACGATTGATGTAGTCGACAACAGATTCGCCCTCATGTTGTTTTGCATTTGTCAGTTCTATCACGTGTTATAGAAGCGATTAAGGAATTCTTTCTCCATCTCTTCCCAACTGTCTATTGCTCCAGCCTCTAAATTAGTGTACCAGTCAAATGCATTCTCTTTTTAAGGATCAAACAAACTGTCTGACGAGAAGATCTCCTCGAGTGCCAGAAGTTTCACAAGTTTCTATGAAGTGCGTGACATGTTGCTTGGGGTTGCCTTTTCCGTCGAATTGTTGGAACTTAGGTGGCTGATACCCAGCTAGCATTCTTAGGCTATCTATCCTCTTTGTATATGACTTTTTGTAGAAAAGAGAACTTTGAGTTGACCTACCAGTTGAGCTTTAATAGAGTTTACGATCATGTCCTGCAGCTGTTGGACAGATAAGGACGCGATCGAGGTTGACTGTTGTGGTTGTTCCTCTAAGAGCTTTTCCTTATCATTTCTTCGTTCAATGAGAGTTTGGCTTGATTCAGCCGCTTTTCTATTCTACAATTGGTTTTTTAGGAAGGCAACCTACAAGTCCCGATCCTCAATTGTTCTTTGCATTTGGTCGAGCTTTCTCTCGAACTCTGTCATTCTATCGTCAGCTTCTACGCTAACCATCATTACAAACATCACGTTGGGATTGTTGTTGACAATGGCTTGATCGCAATTACTTGAGGCGTAGTCTAAGACTTATTTATCTTGGTTGACTTTGAGTTGTTACGTGTCACAGATCCAACATAAGCATATGAAGCAATTATCTTCGATGCAACTCTTCCATATGCGATTGTAGCTTCTGTCACTGCAGCAAACTTGATTAGAACTTTTGGCGACGATATTGAGGTCTTTGATACGCCAACAGATTTTGATTTGACGTTTTCAGATGTCATGCTTGATGTTGTGAGAGAAAATGAGATGAGAGGTAGAGATGGTCTCACTAGGTGTGTCAATTTGTTCACATTAGATTTCAGCAAAGAAGATGAATGTGGGGCACGAGTAAATTTGAAATATATATTTGTATTTATCTAAATATGTGCGAATGTGGGGTATAATCTCTAATATATTCCTCTGATTCTTTCTCTCTCCTATGTAAATATTTAGAGGGCTTCACAGCTTGTTCTCAAATGAAGAATTGTCTCAAGGGCTTTGCAGCTTGTTCTTGAGGTTGAATTTGTTGGTGTTCGATCGGCCTTCGGCTTGTTGATCTTCTTTATGATTGGTTACTGACTTGTTGATCTACTTTGGATTATTGATCTTCGACTTGTTGATCGTGGGATCGATCATTGACTTTTTGGTCGACTTTGGATGATCATTCTTTGACTTGTTAATCGTGGGATCGATCATTGACTTGTCGATCGAGGGATCAGTCGTTGATTTGTTGAAGAACACGAGGCATGTTCTTCATGTTTGAGCGACTTGTTTATGAAATCGCTTCACCTTCAAAGAGCCTTTCAGCTTCAAAAGCGTGTTTGATCCTTAGAAATTTGAAGAATTTTTTGTTCTTGTGAATTCTCTCTAGAATTTCAAATTTATGGATTGAAAAGCTTCCCTATTTATAAAGCTTTCATGGACCTTAGGTCTATAGGCCTTGATAATCTTTTAGGTTTGAGCCTTGGATTTGACCCATTGAACTTGTTTACATAGATCTTCGTATGCACTTGGGCCACCAATTAAACTTGGTTTTATTTAATTTTAACCTAATTTCAAAATAAAATAAATTTTTGATCCAATTTAATTTTGAGAAATGTTGTCTAAAAAGTTAATTTAATTTTGTCACTAAATTTGAGATAATTATGTGGCAATTAATGATTAACCAAAATTTCTCAGTCAACAACTACTACTCTAAAAACACTCATTCGTATTCGGTAATAAATAATCATTCTTAACCACTCATCAAATCCTATCAAACTACACAATCAAATTTCACATTGAACATATAACTCAACTACTATTAACACTAATATCCCCAAACAAGTAATTAATTACCCAAACACTACTAAGACCAATCTTCATACATGTAGTTAAATATTCCAAACTCATTAACCCTTCCACTCCTCTCTTTTCTTCCAAAAACAAACACACCCAAAATGCGAAGAATATCAAAACATTACTGAAAACCGAAAACTCCATAGAAACGTGTGCATTTATAAACCACTTATTTTTCACTCCAAATAGCAGACCCCTCAGCGGGAACACTGCAAGCAATTCTTTGTTTTAATCTACAAATCCTAACAGACACCAAAGAAATCTATCCAACATAAATATCAGTTCAGCAGTGACAATTTACCACAAAAATAATGAATTTTAGCGTATGAAGCAGTTTATTTCCATAAAAAAGGAGAAGCTTGACACTTGCAGGTCATTATTCACTGCAAATTAACTGATTAAGAAAACGAAATAGCTTCGCAAGAAACATTATATTCATACAGATAGTTACTGCCAGTTCATTTCTTCCCAGAAGCAAAATAATAGACCCAACTTAAAGGCAACTAGCTAATTGACTACATCAAGAACCAGCTTGCGAGACTTAAGAACTGACCACTTCAATCTGCGGTAGTATGCGGCCTGAAGTAGAGCCAGAGAGAGCACAAATATCCATTTGAAACCCATCTGGCATTCAAGGTTACAAAACATCAGAAAATAGAATTACAAAAGTATAACAAATGAATAACATACGATTCATTTAGCATGCTAAATACCAGTTTCCTTTCTTCCATTTCTGGTTCGGCAGCCCAAGACAAAAACGACACAACATCTTTCCCCATCTATGTTTCAAAGGGACATAGAACTTATAAGTCGAGTTACTAACCATACCAAAAAGATGCCGGGCAGTTAAGTGCCGTCTTATATATTCTATACAACTAACAACTCTGAATATTTTTAGAGACTAACCTGTGCTTCTGTTGCAGGGGTACCATCTTCGTATTCAACAGCTCCATCATTAAGCATCTTAGGCATTGCAATTGCTCCGCCAGGGAAATAAGGGTTATAGTGTAGACCCTCTCTGATCTACAAAACCATTCACGGCGCTCTTCAGAACTGAAGAGAGTTAAGTTATCAAGGTGGAAAATAATCCATTAAATTCGGATAATGGTTGGAAATATTAGAACTATGTCCAATCTTAAGTGTTGAATGACTATAACTCACTTCAAATCTGAATAAGCTAACACTATGAACCAGTGGAGTAACAAACAAAAACAAAATAAATAATAAGCAAGACATCTGCTGTCAACAAAGATGTACAAATTCCAACTACCCAACTTCGAACTATTTGCCCACAGAGGAGAGTTACAATTTTCTACCATAAAATAAGCACAAAATTTGACATTCCACTTGCAGCTTCTGAGGCCACAAGAAATGTCCATCTCTCACACTAAAAACAAACAAATATTGTTAAGAATATTAATTTCGAGCCACAAGTTCATAGAATATGCAGCATGCATATATCTGTTCTATGCGAACTTTGCCCAATATTTCGCCAAAATTGTCAGGCAATAGAAGACATCTAAAGCTAACCAAGCCTCTAAAGTAAGCTCACATGAAATAATGTAACATAGTAGAATGCTGAATAAGGGCAATGAAATATCTTCCACTCACACAAAGTCCCATAATTTACCGTAAACACTATGCAGCAAGATATGCAGAGCATCCTTTGAAATTAAGTAAAAATAAAGTGGCTTAAAATTTACCGAAACACCAGCAGGTGGATCACGATAACCAGTAAGAAGGGAAAATACATAATTTTGACCATTATGTCGAGCCTACAAAGGAAAAAAGAAAAAGCATTAGAACAAAGATAATACAAATTCTATATATATATATATAAAATAATGTATACACAAATTATTTATTCTTTGAAGAACATATCAAAATGAAAAAAATTGTATCAACAGTCATCCCCCATGATTTGATATATATAGTTCTTTCTGAAACTACAAGAATGATAAAGAAGAATTACTTTTGTGACAAGGCTTAGATCCGGAGGGTAAGCTCCACCATTAGCAAATCTAGCAGCTTGTTCATTAGCATATGGTTCAGGAAACCGGTCACTGAGTTTACCTGGACGCGTGAACATCTCACCCTCATCATTGGGCCCATCGACTACCTCAATTTCAGCAGCCATTGCTTTCGTCTCCTCTTCAGTATATGCAACACCAACCAAATCACGATATGATATCAAAGACATGGAATGGCAAGATGCACACACTTGTTGGTAAACCTGATGACCACGGCGAATCCTGCACAAGAAAAATCAACATCAGAGCATTAAGATTTTATTATCAAATTTCCATCACCATTAATAATTAATGGTGATAAACAGGAGGAATCGATAGAAATATGTTATCCACATGACAATTAATGTAATGGGAAATTAGGGGTCATTTTGGGTAATTTTGTAATAGTTGGTTAAAACCCTAAGCTCAATAAATAGAGCCCCTCTCATCTATTGGATAACATATGATTCATTTAAATAAAAGATCCTCTTTACTGAGTTCTAGGTCAATCCTATGCTACGTCAACAATAGACTTAAACAAATCAATGGAAAAGAAAATGTGACTAATTTTTCAGTTCGATGCTCCGTCACATTGAAATATTGGCAAAGAATTTAATGGATTTAATCCCACCACACCAAGTGGTTTCCACTTCCAGGGAAAAGTTTTAAGCCTTTGGAACTCTTATATAGGGGCAAAGACCTTAGGGAGGATATTATTCCGGCTAGCCTTGCCCAGAAGATTTAATTAAAAAAAAATCGTAGAATTTTAGCTGAGTCATGTAGGAATAAAGAAGATTTTGAGAATCTCATTAAATTATGGGCTCTTTAAATAGTCTCGCTTTTTTTTGTGATTACATTTCTTATTTGTATAACTACGGAACTTTCATTGAGATCAAAACGAAAAAAACACACAAGCATACAAAAAGAAGAATCCACAAAAAAGAGAAAGGGGCCTACAAAAATGGCTTCCAATCCAACAAAATCAGACCCAATGAATAAATTATTAAAGCACTAAGTCACAAAGCCCAAAAAGAAATTTTGAATCTAATGAGGAACCAAATACCATCCCGAGATTTTTCCTTCCCTCGAAAGATTTCGTTGTTTCTCTCACTGCAAAGGCCCCACAAAATAGCAGAAACCTTAGCTTGCCAAAGAAACTTCCATTTATCTCTAAAGGAAGATGGTGCAAACACTTGACCACATGCAATGTCTAACAAAAACAAAATGAAAGGCAAAAATTTCTTTTTTTTTTATTTTCAAACAAGCACATTTATATCCCATCTACACACCACAAAACATGATTTAGATCCTCCACTCCTCAGAAGCCCTCTGACAAAGAAGAGAATACAACATCAAGCACCCATGGCCTCTTTTTCACAACCTTGTCAAGAGTGTTCATCCTTCCGTATAAAACTTGCCAGATAAATTATTTTTTACCTTATTCGAAATTTTCACTTCCAACCCAAGACAAACTCAGATCTGTCCATCAACAATTCAGGGGAAGGAGTGACTAAACAAGATAAAAAGGATATGAAAGAGAAACCCTCAGATAGGCAAGGACACCACTATCAAGAATATCCCTTCACAGGCTCACTCTGAATATCCCAACCCAATCAAAGATAAGATATGAGCGACCCCCAAGCTTGTCTACCATTTAAAGAACACTTAAAGTCAATATGAAGATAGAGACTAGGACTTGCAAACTACAAAACCTCAGCCACAAACTGACATTAAACTAACAATAAGTGGTATAGGTTAGCAAAGCCACACGAAGGGGTCTATCCCCAACCCAACTAAACGAAGCTTAAGTCTCATCCTCGAGTTTAGAAACCATAAAGCAAATAAAGGGTAAATACGCACTCGATATACCATTCCAATGATTCCTAGAAGTTTCAGACCACCATGCCAATTCTCCTCGACTCGGAATATGTCGTACTTGATCAAAATGACCTTACACAAGAGAGCACCAAGCTCTTGATGAAATGTCCACAACAATTTTGCTAACAAGGCTCCGTTATCGATTCTCCAATTACTACTTGTCTTTTTTGCACCTTATAACATGCTCAACACAAAATCGCCTTGAAGACCTAAATAAGAGAGAGTATTCACCCACAACAGTACCCACTCACAACCTACCGGCAAAAAATTAAGTTTTTCTCTCGCACAACTTGACACTCAATAACTGCAACATGCCTCTATTAATCTTCAAACATGAGAAAGCTTCAAATAACTCAAACAGAATATTCAAATTAGTGAAAGAATTCTCCTCCCCATAATAGAATAGCAAGGTGTCATCAGCAAACTGAAAGTGAGACAAATTGCGATGTCCCACTTGTAAACCTTCCGCAGTCCCCGTCTCCACCCAGCACAAAATGTTTTAACTAAGAGCATTCATCACCCACAAAAAACAAGAACACCCGTCTTCAACTGATTTCACCCTAGCCTTTTACCTCTAATTCACCATCTTTTTTCGGGCAGTCCTAGGAAACACCCCTTTTATGCTTGAAGGGCTTGGTTCAAAACCCCCTCATCTTCCAACGTGTCAACAAAGTAATTCTCCCCAAGAGCTCATACTACTTAAACATAAGATCATCAAGCACTTTTTATTTCCACCGCTATTTTTATATTCGTGAGTGTCTAGGTAAGCTTGCACACACCTGAACTATATTCACGAGACATGTCGCCTGACCCTACAACATTTGTATGCCAAGTAAATATGTAGGAAATTAACTCCTAAGTAGATGGCCACGGGCCACCATAGATTGAACTCACAAACTTTTGGTTTCTTAATATCCTTTTGAGTTTTGACCACTAGGCAACCCATAGTGGCTTACTCCACCACTTTCACTAGCTTTCTAGAAACACGAACTTCTCAATAAAACCAAAGCCTTCCCAGTTACCTGAAATGAAACCTTGAAAGAAGGGTGATCCAACTGCAAACTCTCAAATCTTAACAAACTAAGGCCCTAACTCATCTTTCTTGCCTCGAACTGAAACCTTGAAAGAAGGGTGATCCAACTACATACTCTCAAATCTTAACGAACTAAGGCCCCAACTCATCTTTCCTGCCTCCAAGAAGATCGACCAATCATTTGAGGTGACTTTAAGACTCACCAACTGTCTAACAATACCAAAGACGTCCATCCCGCCTTCAGGTAAAAGGAATCTATCAATACAACTTTTAGCTCTAGAATTTGCCCACATAAATTTATCGTTAACAAGGACAAGATTAAAAGCCCACACTACTCGATGAACATATTTAAGTGTCTCATAGAGGAGGTCTCTGTTAGGCCCCCAAGGAGGGCAATATTGGGAATATTAGTATAGTATGTATAAGGGTAATGTAGTAATTTAGCCATTAGTGTTGGTGCTTAAATAGAGAAGTAGGAGTCTTAGAAGAGTATGAAAATGTATTTTTTGAGGTTAGTCTTGGAAAAGACTTTGGGAGAGTCCTAGCCCTCTTTAACGGCTACGGGGTTGTAACGTCTGTTATAATCTTAATATATCATTCTTGTTTGTTATCATTCTCGGTGTTCTTTGTCCCGTGTTAGTTAAGGCAATCGGTGTCTTAACAAATTGGTATCAGAGCACGTTCTTCCTAGAGAATCGATTCAAACCATTGATTACGATGAAGGCTTGTTAGAGCTACAAGCAACGGCAACAAAACAACGGCAAAATTGGGAAGAAATGAATCAAATCTTAAAGGCCTTACAAGAAATTTTCAGGAGCTTGCAAAGCCAATTGGCAGAGTGTAAGCAGCAAAAGGAGAAGTTGGAGCTCAACACCAAAACAAATGGAATGGGGGAGCACATCAGTCCTAAAACCAACAACCACACGGTCCAAAGGGTAGGAAAGCAAAGCCAAAAACGAAGATATTGTGCCCTTGAGGTGAGTTCAGAAACAAGAAAGAAAATGATCTCTAATATTGCTAAAATAATTGTACGCAGGGAACCCTCAAAGACCTATAAGTTTCATAAGAAAAAGAAAGACATCAAGAGGGGAAAAGGTTGGTGGGTTAAAAAGTACATAACTCACAACTCAGACGATGGAGGATTCATGAAGACAAGAAAGAAGAAGTCATGAAGAGAGAGAGCAAATAGCACACAACGACGATCTCATGCTCAAAAAACGAGAGTCAGTATCAGAGCAAAACTTTGGATCTTCAAACAGAAGAAAGAAATAATGGAAGAAAATTCATGTTGGTGAAAGAGGAGAAAATCTTGAGAAAAAAGAAGAACAAAAAAAAAAAAAAAAAAGAGGGGCTGTGAGTTTGGCAGAGAAGAAGAAGAAAAAAAGAGAGAAAATAAAAAAAAGAAAAAAAAAGAAAAGAAAATAAAAAATAGGATTTCGGTAAAAGAGGAGTAAAAAGAAGAGAAAAGAAGACTTTTAGAAAGAGAAAAAAAAAACTATGATTGAAGATTTGACATTTCGGGGATGATGATTTATGATGGGACAAGACATTTATCATTTTGAAAGAATAGGTAGGATTTTGGAGGTTTTGAATGATTTGAAAAAAAAAAAAAAAAAAAGAGAAGGGGTGTTATTATTATTATTATTTTGTAAAAAAAAAAAAGAAAAAAAAGGGAAAGTTTCATTCATTAGATTGTGAGGAAATGGTATGTATTGTAGAACCCAAACCTTGAGGACAAGGTGTGTTTTCAGAATATGAGTATGTTAGGCCCCTAAGGAGGGCAATATTGGGAATATTAGTATAATATGTATAAGGGTAATGTAGTAATTTAGCCATTAGTGTTGGTGCTTAAATAGAGAAGTAGGAGTCTTAGAAGGGTATGAAAATCTATGTTTTGAGATAAGTCTTGGAATAGACTTTGGGAGAGTCCTAGCCCTCTTTAACGGCTACGGGGTTGTAACGTCCGTTATAATCTTAATATATCGTTCTTGTTTGTTATCATTCTCGGTGTTCTTTGTCCGTGCTGGTTAAGGCAATCGGTGTCTTAACAGTCTCCCATGTTACTAACGACTTCTATAACAAACTTTTCACTACATTGCGCCACACACCAAATCGAACTGCAAACATCAATTCCTTCTTGATATGAGTCAACTGGAAGAACTTTTAGTAATCCTTCGAAGAAACAATTCTATCTCTCCCCCTTCAATAAACACTTTCAGGGTTCAATATTGAAATTCTAATTGGAAGAAATTTATATGAATTTTCCTCTCCATCTTTAAAATTCTTGATATAAACAACATAAGGGCTGAGTCGGCTGACCTTGAAATCATTTTCCCACTAACGGCAATTGAAGTTTCTTCTTGATAAACATCAATGAAAGAGTTTTTGAAATCCTTCATACTCTGGGACAATTCCTAATTATTCCTCGTCTTTTTAGTTGGAATAACCTTTTACAATCATTTTCTGGCTGGAAAAGAAATTGAAGTTACTTTTTTCAGTCTCACTTTGATTGTTGGAAAGGAAACTAATTTAACTATGGACTCATTTAGCAGTTCCCCTTCCAGTTTTTTTATTGTTATTATTTTTATATGCCATTACAATTCAAATGCAAATTAAAAGAAATTTTTTAATCATTTCACACAAGATGATAATGATGATACTAATAATGATTATACTAGTAACAACAGCACCTATAACGAAACAATCAGATGATGATGATGATAAGAATATGCACAGTCTAAGGCAGGGTTGCCCATTATTGTAAAGTTTCTAAATAGTTCAAAGACCAAGGGCTGACATCAAGACATGAAGGACTCATCAACTTCTAGACAAAAGACACAAGGCCATGAATTTAAGACATGAGCCATATACCTATTTCCAAATGGATCAATAATCAATGCCAGCATTAATGAGAAGTTAGTTCCATGTCAAAACAGGAGAAAACAATAATAAATGAACTCACTTCAGAGAAATATAATCCATCTAAATAAACTAAAAAGAAAATAAAATTATTAAAACGCGTTGAACATCATATAGCAGGTGTAGGCTTAAAACACTAAGATAAGAGATGTGAAGCTTATGGTAAAGTAAAGATAAGCTAAACACTTCAGACAGCTGTAAAACAAGGAAAAAGCGAAAATTCATCATATCTTACGAAGCATGATCATATGAACTCAAAATGCCCTGATGAGGCCAGGGATAGTTTGGACACTCCAAACCATGTTCTGCCTCATCAGCAGATGCCAAAGTTGCAAAACTGAAGAATCCAGATATGCCTGCTCCAAGGACTGCAAGCCTTCTAAAGGAGTTCATCCCAGCAAAGCCAGCTTCCTCGCTCTTTGAAATAAGAGACGAGGTCAAAGGAGGGGTCTGCATAAATAAGGTACCGCAACCACAACTAAATATCAACTAACCTAAACATGCTAAAAATGATGTCACTGATCAAAATAGCAACAGTTCTCTCTTCCTCTCTCGTAAATACGGTATAATTCATCTCTTCCACAATGTAAATACTTGTGATGCCAACACTTATTCCAAATTAAGTTAGGCATTATAATAAATATACTATGTAATTCTATAACGTCTATTAACTGCTGGACAAATAGAAAAAATAACTAATAGATTCTTTTAAGAAAATAACGAGCTAAAGTGCTTACCGACGATTGAGATGAAAATTTCCTCAGTAATTGCCGGATCATTCCTACCCCAGCCATTTCAGTCAAGATTTCTACAAATTATTCAGAAAAAAGAAATAAAGATAAAATTAGTCAAAATGGAGAACATGAACATAAAAAACATATAATGTTTCAGTTATTGATGAGATTTGCTAATTACAGAAAATCAGCCACCAAAACTGCATGAAGAAATACATTACAATTAAAACTCACTATAAGAAAAGTCAACTCTTTAAACCATGTTGACAAACTATTGACGTTTAGAACACCATTTGAAACAACAAGATAACAAATCAATACTGCCATGTCATGGAACATGTATTTCTACGCAGTGAAGAACTAACAAAATTGCCATTGAAATCAACATAAAAAAAAAACCTTACAAATCGCAAAATTTCAAACTTCAAGCTAAATCTAAAAGACGTCTTGAGATGCATACAAAACCTAGCCCGAAAGTGAAAACGAAGACATGGAACAATCATAGATCCGAGGAGAAATAAGATAACAAAGCAGGAACAAAGATCACAGACGATAGAGCTGACAAGAAACGCAATGGAATTATCAGGTGCAAAGCATGCGAGAAGAGTCAAAAAACCTGTCGAAGCTCGGAGATCGGATATAGAATTAGAGGTCCTTCGCAAATTACAGCTGAGGCGAGAGACGAGAAGGACATAACTATGGGTTTAAGATGCATGCTGGACCCAACAATGTTGGACGGGCTTTGTGTTGACTAGTTTGTTCTTGGCCCAAAATAGGTAATGGCTGATATTGCGTACTGGGTTTTTTTTTTTTTTTTCGAGAAATGGCAAGTAATAGCTATTTTCTAGAAAATAATTCACGTAAAGTTTTATAAATTTGACGGCCGAATAGAAATGAGACACGTGTAAATGAATTTTGAAGTTTTATTGATTTGAATATGTGCGCGTGTTACAATCTCTAATATTTGTCTTCAAGAATCGGATTGAAGAAGCTTTGTCATTGAGTGTTTTGAATCTTGAAACTTCATATTTGGATTCTTGACTCCATGACTGGAACTCTCTATTTATAGAGTTCTTATGGATTTGTGGCTTGTGCTTCGTGGGCCTTTGAGCGTAACCTTCTACCTGAGCTTTTATAGGTCTTTGGTTTACTACGTGTATTAAGGCCTAATCTAATTTGGGCCTAAAATCCAAACAAAGGAACATTTTATCTAATTAATTAAGTAACCATTATAGATTTGTAATTTACCCAATATTTAATTGGATTTATTTGTAAATGATGTGACAATTTATTATTGGCCGAAATTTCTCAATCAACCAATGCCCTTTTCGAGTTTTATGCACGAACATGTGGGCGTGAATCTCGAAAAAAAATAGTTTGTAATTGACAAAAACTTTTTTTATTAATGTCAACTTTTTGAGAGGTATTGATTCAATTGAGATGTGAGATGGCCGAACCCCTTATTTATTTATTTGACTTGAATTTAAGAATCCAACTTCTCACTAGTCAATTTAAGATTCTAACTATTGTGAAATTCTTTTGTAACTATAAAAGTAAATATATATTTGTAATTTTACAAATTTCATATCTATGAATGTTCAAATATCTATGTCCACATTTATGGTGAGCAATTAAGTATCAAAATTTGTGAAATTTCCTTCAACTCAATATTGGAAATAGACAAAAGAATATATATATATTATTTTTTTATTTAATTTCTTATCACATGTTCCCACTTTGGTATTTTGGATCTTGAATTTTGGAAAGAGAGAAAGTTCCCTTCAATTCAAGATTGACGTCCATTTTTTTTTTTTTAATTTCAATGTGAAGTAGATTTGATTTCACCTTAAATATTTTGATTAAGTCAAGTATTTCCCACCTAAATTTTAGGTGAATCCTTTTCTTAGCGAAAAATGAAGAATATTAATATTTGAATTACATTTGATATGGTCTAGATTTTTGTCCAAATCAAAATTTTCCTTGTACATAGTGTCCTCGTCTATTTTAAAATAGATGAGGAGATGAAAAAGAAAATAAGTACATCTAAAGAACCTCTTCATGTGAGTTTTTTTTTTTTTAATTTATTTTTGCAATTTGAATTAATTTTTTTTCTTTTTTTTTTTTTTTGATTTTCTTTTGAACATTGACAGTACACTTTTTTTTTTTTTCCAGTCGATAGTTAACCCGCAACGTTACAATAACGTAAGAAGAAGAGTTTGAGTCTGGTCTTCTAAGGTAAGGAACTTTTTGTTATGTGTTTATCAAAAACATGCGACACGTACTATAAAAACTTTAAAAACCGAGGTTGAATGTTTGCTTGCGAAAGAATAAACGGAGGAATGAAGAAGAGTTTTAAAGTGAGAGAGAGAAAAAAATATAAAGTGAGAAAAGAGGTGGGAAAAAAAATATTTATCAATATTAAGTTTTTTTTAGTAGGAAATAGAAACAGTTTGTCTCTCTCTTTTTTTTTTTTGTAAGAGGCAGAACAGTCTGTTTCTTTTTTCTTTTTCTTCTTTTTTTCGTAAGAAGCAGCAAAATTGATGTTTTTTTTTTATTTATTTTATTTTAATCTTTTTTGTTTCA
Organism: Cyclanthera cordifolia; assembly: GCA_037832605.1. Taxonomy (NCBI): domain Eukaryota; kingdom Viridiplantae; phylum Streptophyta; class Magnoliopsida; order Cucurbitales; family Cucurbitaceae; genus Cyclanthera; species Cyclanthera cordifolia. The sequence goes on along the minus strand of JBBMEG010000021.1, from coordinate 10,799,608 downwards.
TGTCTACTGTCAAGTGATTTTTTTTTTTTTTTTTTAATTTTACCATGTCTATTGTTAAGATTTTTTTTATAACTATAAGTTTTTTTTGGTAAGAAACAATGAAATAACTAAAAAAAAAATTAACCATATCTACTACACTGTCCAGATTTTTTTTTTTTTTTTTTATATATAACTATAATAATTTTTTTTAGGTAACAGTGGAACAATAACATTCGAGCTGTGTTATTTTAATCTACAAGGGATATTTACATATTTGCACTGTTTTATGTATGTTTACTTTTATTTATTTACTTTTTGAGGTCAAACTTAAATAAAGTTAGTGTATATATATTTTTTTAATTCAAAATCTTACTTGCAATTTTTATTTTTATAAGTAACAAACAATCTCTAATTCAGGTACGTGAGAAGTTTTTAAGTTATTTGTTTACTTCTAGTCCTCTTTTATGTACTTTACCTTCATGTGTATTGTTTTTTTGTTTTTTTTTTAATTACGTAATGTTTTTTTTAGAATAACAAATTGATGGAAACTATACTAACTCTATACAAATGTCATTATCTAACCTAAGTTTTTTTTTTTTTTTTTTTGCTCACATTCAGTGATGTCACTCCTGCACTGCACATGCGGCGGTGGTCACCTTTCAGTGTGAAGTCACTCCTGCTGGACTAAGTGTCTTCTTTATGGGGTGGCTTGGCATACGTAGTGGTGGTCACCAGACCTGTTCAGTGATGTCACTCATGTTCTTCTGCCTGCAGTGGTGGTCACTTTCTCTTACAGTGATGACACTCTTGCTGAACCAAGTGCTATCTTTATGAAGTGACTTGGCATATGCAGCAATGGTCATCCGACCCTTACAGTGATGTCACTCCTGCTCTTCTGCCTATAGTGGTGGTCACCTGCTTTTGCAATGCCGACAGTTCTGCTGGACCAAGCTCTATCTTTATGAAGTGGCTTGGCATACGCAGAAGTGGTAACCAAACCCCTTCCTTTATGGCCGTTTTTTTTAAAAGAAGTTTTTTTGTTGCTTCTTTTTTATTCCTGCTTTTTCTTCTCTCTTCTTTCATTTTTCCAGCTTTTCCTTTTTTTTTGAACCATATTTTTTTAACTGTTGTCTTACCGTTTTTTTTGTTTAGAGGTATATTTCATTGGAGGAGACATGATATACTTTACCAACCACCCTAATCCTAAGGAAAACTGCTTAGTTATCTTGAGAAATAAAGAACAACCAATTAATCATAGAATCGTCCTTCCTGTGGGGGAACTTGTATATGGAGATTTTAGAGGATCTCAACTGCCTATAGAGAAATCTAATACTTTATCTAGGTGGTCAAGGGAAAGATTGTTGAGTTCCGGTTCTTCGCTAAAGTCTTTGTTCTTAGACTCCCCTATTCACAACCGAATGCCAGATAAAAATCCACTACCAACCCTCGGTCGACGAATTATCACAGACGAAAATGTTCGTTGGGGTTCTTCACTAAAGATTCATAGGGAATTTTCATATACCCCGTATTATTGGGAATGGTTGGAGGTCATCATCTCTAGGAATGACCATCGGTCGACGAATTATCACAGACGAAAATGTTTGTTGGGGTACTTCACTAAATATTCATGGGAAATTCTCATATACCCCGTATTATTGGGAATGGTTGGAGGTCATCATCTCTAGGAATGACCAAACGCTAAAAAAGACTCGTCTGTTTGATGTTGTGATGGCTTCCCTTTATACTTATGATCACAATAATGATGTTACTCGAGCTTTTTGTGAAGCATGGTGTCACTCAATAAATATTCTACATACATCTTTAGGAGAACTATCAATTACTTTGTGGGACTTATGGAAGTTAGGAGGTCTTTCCATAAAGGAAAGATTTTATGATGAAGTTATCCCGTGTGCTGAGGAGCTGCTAGCTTCACCTGAAGGAGAAAAAGAACACTGCCCGTAGAGTTGTGAACATTTGTTTGCTGCTTATTATGCTATTGCTTCTGAACAAGTTGATTGTTCTCAAATTTCTATTGGTTCGTGGATTTCTTTTTGGTTCAAGGGAAATTTGAAGTATGCAAAGCCTCCTGTCAGAAAATCGAAAAAGAACTCTCGTCCTCGCTCGACTTATAATCCAGACAGAGTGCCCATTAGCCGCCACCATTGGTCTGAAAAAGAGAAAGCTCTACTTGTAGAGTTAGATGTAGAAGTCGATATGCAAGATAAGACGTATTTGGCTGCTTTCCTCTCATGCTAGCTATGCGTCTTTGTGTTTCCTACTAAACATGGTTCTTTACGTCCAGAGGTTTTTAAAGTTGCGTTTCTCATGGCAGAAAAATATATATTTAGTCTCGCTGTCCCAGTTTTGGCTAATATATATCGCGGGCTTCGTCAGATTTGTGAGGCATCTTCTCCCATTAGCTCATCAAAGGCATGTTTTCCCTTACACTACGTACAAGGTTGGCTTGCACTTTATTTCGATACACACTATAAAGTCCCTAGTGCAATTAAGGGACCGATGATGGTCAACTTTTCTGGTGAAGGTGGGGCTAGATAATTTACTGATCTCGAGGCACGTTTACGAGTTCATAAGGGTAAACACTTATCATGGTATACCGGCCTTTTTCCTAGAAACAAAGGCGAACAGCTAAAGGATGATAAAAATCATACAATGAACCCCCATAATCAGGTTACTCACCACTATCATGATTGGTTGTCAGTAAAGAATGGAGATTATCTTGAGTGTGGAATACAAAAGTTAGCAGACAATGCTACCCCTCTTTCGGCTAGACCCGCGTTCCCGAAAGCAGTCGGTGATGATAAATGAGGCAAGCAAATTCGTATGTTTGATCCTACTAGCTTTGTTGATAGAGATATTAAAGAGAGTCATAGTAGTCGTAGCGACCAACATTGGAAAAGACAGAAGAAGTCCACCAAACCTTTGACCTTTGAGGATGATTTTTTTGATGGGGTTCCTAGTGCTTCACAATTTCCTGCTCTTCCTTTAACCCTGGTTAGTTTTATTTTAACCATAAAGATCTCGTGGTTGTGTCAGACTGTCACTCGAGCATCAAGAATGCATTTAATATGGTGTACAACAAAGTGCACCTAGTAATCTGCATATTTCTCCTATTGCCGAATATTAAGCCAGATCATAATAGTGAAGCATTTACAAGCATATATTTCCATTGCGCTAAAGCATATATACTAGAAAAGTATGAGTGTTACATTAGACATCTTGACAAAGTGTCCCCTAACATCAGATCCAAGCTAGAAGCCGTTGAGCCTCACCATTGGACTCGGGCTTTTTTGGGGAAGAATCGATATGCCCTTATGAAAACTAATGTGTCGGAGAGTCTAAATGCACACTTAAAAGATGCAAGAGAACAACCAATTATTTGGCACCGTCCATGGGGACGAGTTTTCTTCTACCTAAAAAGCGTTATTCCTTACGCAATTGTTACGCTTTTTCTTGTGAAATGTCGAACGTTGAGAATCATAGCCCCCACAGTGTTGATGGAGAGTCGAATGTCAAGCACGCTCCAAGGAAGGTTACCTTCAGGGGACATGACAACGATCAAGTCGAGAACCACCCGGATCCTAAAGATGGAGAAACCAGGCAAGAACCGGAGCGTGTCGATTTGAAGTATATGATGAATGCAAGCTAGTTGTTGTGTCTCTTATTGCATCTTGTCATATAACTTTCAAAGACAAAGCGTATTTCAAAACGTTATTTCTCTCTTTCAAAAACCTTTTCACGAGGCCCGTGATAGAGGTTGCACCCGTTGTGCCACCCACTTTGCGATTTTCTTTCGACTGACTTACTCGCCTGGTTAGAGCAAATGTCTCACCATCGCTTTGCAACAACAACGAGTTGGATCGTGATACTTAACTGTCATTAAAAAGTAGACTAAGACAATACTTCAATCTATAGACTTCTAAAGGTCAAATTTTAGACTCTAGGTTTTAAAATTTGTTCCACTATTTAAACTTTTCAATGTTCCATTTTAATATATTACTTAAAAAAAGCCTTTAATGAGTAGCTTTGAAGTTAATATTCATTAAAATTAGTTCAATAAGGATAATAAATTTAATACAAATAAAGAAAATACGTGAACATATTTATAAACTTTATAAATATTATTGACAATTTTTTTTTAAATAATTAGCCAAATATTTTCATTAAGGATAATTTTTAAATTTTGTTTTGAAAATTCAAAAACTAAAATGGAATCTTTTGAATGTTTGAAATGACAAAGATGATTAATAGTAAAACTTTTGAGAATCTAAAAACTAAAATAGAAAAAAAAAATCTGTGTAAAAAAAAAAAGAAAAGAAAGTAGACTACTAGTTTCCTATAGATTCACTAAATTGCAAAGGTGAATGGTGTAAAACAGTTTACAAGATTTTATTCCTTAAAAGTAAACATATTCTATAATGCGCAATCATTTCAGTTAAAACGAGTTGTAGTGCAGAGTTAATCCGAAAAGTTAGAGATTTGAATCTTCTAGCCCACCTCAATAAAAGAGATCCAACAGAGAAAGAAAGATTAATCAGAGATCTTTACTTGTGCAAGATACTCTTCTTTAGAAGCTTCAATTTCTTTTGAGTGTGGTTCTGTAATTAAATTAGTCCATTAAAAACAAGTTAAGAAACATTAAAAAAAAAAAAAGCCAAGAAATAAAGGTGCAAAATATATATAATACCTTATGTCGCCCCAAGGGTTCATGGTCTGTCCTTTCCTTCCAATTGCTCTTTCTTAATTTTATCGGTCGATTTCCGACGTACTTGCCTGCAATCATGAAGGATCTTAATTATATAAATAAAAAATTATCATGTGTTCACCTTGTGATCAAAACAATCTTAGAGATCTACCTATAAATCAATTTCCTCACGGTTATAAGAAAAAAGCTCAAGTATTGAAGAATGGGAGATAGAATAAGACACAAGACAATGAAGCATGTCAAACTCCAGATCATTCAAAACTCGAAAGCTACCAAACACTTTGGAAGATATCAAAGCTTTTGATCATAGACCACTAGATTCATACATGCTAGTTCATACACTCGGAGGTAATAAGAAAATCTCGAAATCTACCATACCTAAAGATTGTTTGGTACTTTTAGAAACTAATTTTTCTATATATCCATAAAAATTTGCAGCGGCGGTTTCTGGTACAAGCGACGACATTGTGGTAGAAGATTTGAGAGGTTTTGGGGGAATTTTGGAGAAGAAATGCAGAAATTGAGAGGAAATGACGAGTTCTGCAATTTGTAATCGAGAAAAAATGCGACGGATAAGGCTCTGTTGCATTTTCTCATTAAAAAATAATAAACAGTTTGGCTTCGGCAATAGAGTAGCGGTTCTGTCACTGAAGCTCAATCATTTTTCTGCCTAAAATTGGTTTTTTGGGGGGAAAATATCAGGCAAAGGCGACAGAGTATTGACTCTGGCGCTTTTGCTCAATTTTGAAATTTTTTCTTTCAACCAAAGGCGACAGAGTCACACACTTGGTTGCCTTTTCCTTGGGAAAAGGTGACAGACATTGTCCTCTATAGCCTTTTCTCTGAGATAAAGCGACAGATTAAGCGATCTGTGGCATTAGTTTGAGGCAAATTCGACGACGTGTGTTTTTGTCGCATTTGCTAGTCAAATGCGACAAAATTTTCCTCTGTCGCTCTCGTCGACGAAGATCTATTTTCTTGTAGTATATATTCTTGAAAAAGAATATGGCCTATTTAATGTAAGAAAGATCCTTTAAATCAATATTTTCCATGAACTTGAATTTGGCTTCTTAAGAGAAAGAAACAAATTCTAAAAATATATCAAATATATTGTTTACTTAAGTTTAGCTATTAAACTCAAAGCTTCTATTAATTATGCCCCCACATAATAAAACTATGAACTTAAACTCTTCAATTTCACTCTTTAATAAACACAGTGTATCGTCAAGTATGAGCTAGTCCAAGAATTGATGAATCTATAGATTGAAAGCTACAACGACTCGAGATCTAATCCTCCTCGTTAACATTAGGCTGATTCCACAAAAGGCATGTGCTGAACTCTTTCGCTCAATAAGACAAGCTATGTCTATGGATATAAATAAGTCATCTGTCATATGATCCTTCACGAGCTATTTCGTAATCCATAACTTGGTCTTAATGTTCGTTTTACCCCTATAGTTACATCTTTCACTTTAAGAATCACTGATTCTTCTAATGAACAAGTGTTTATAATCTAACTATAAATCATTGTCCTCTCGTTCCAGTGAGAGGGATGATCTCTTTGTTCAAACCCTAGAATCAGTTCTTAAGGGAACAACTCTACATCTTCCTCAATATCTGGGAAGGTCCGAATGTCTTCTTGTGACGTTGTGTTCCTAGCCACTTACTACGAAAATCTCTAACGTGAAAGTCTTATTGACCTAGCGCTATTTGTCTGGTCTCACACACGCACATCAAATGATGCTTTCATGAAGTAGGAATTCATAACCCACTCATGATTCAGATCACATTGACATACAATCATCCTTAGTGAAGTAGTTGATACGAGACTATAACAGATTTACCTAGCTCGATCATAAAAATTTTGGTCTGACATAAACTCCTTTATGTATAGGCACCCTCAGTGACATCTCTACATGAACAACCAATATTAGGTTGTTTGTAACTCTTGCAAAGTCAACCGTACCAACAGTGCTACGAGGACTTAGACGCCCTTGTCTTAGTTCATATATTGTAGACGTTTTAGGTTATTAACTTAGAACTGGATCCACTTATATGTCCTATCACTAGTAGAAAAGTTCTATATGATGACACTATTTTAGAGTCATAAATCATTTTTATGACCCAAAATTAGTGTCGTTGTATCTCCTGTCATGGCAGGTTCAACCATGACACTATGAAAAAGTGTCATGGTTGCAATATTTATGACATTAAATTATAGTTATAATATCAGCATTAATGATTGTTATATAGTGTCATTAAATGTGTATTAAAGATATTAAAAAAGTGTCAACATATATCAACTTCTAAACTTAAAAATGTCATTACAAACAAGACAATGACATTATTTCTATGTCACGGTATCTACAATTATGCCACTATATTAATGACTTAATTGAATAAATAATGACAGTTTACCTATGTCATTATAGAATTATTAATGACACTTTTGAAAGTGTCGTGAATGAACAATTAATGACATAAATTAGTTTTTTCATTATAATGTGTATCTTGACACTTGATTGTTGTCATACTTTCATTTCAAAATGTCAATTTATCAATTCTCATGACGTATTCATTAGATCTTGTTTCCACCTTTCCATTCACCTGCCCAATTAAGACATATATTTGCATCTATTTAGCTGAAGAATATATCATTTTATATACGAATGTTTCAGTTGTACGTTACAAAGAGCATGATTGAAAAGTACATGCACAACAATATAACCCATTTGATAGTTTAACAATATATTTGTTATGAAAAAACAATGTTGAAGAAGGAAAATGACAAGGACACGAGTTCTTTGCAACTTGAATCCTTAATGAAGCTTTGGAACCTATAAAGTAAATGATAAATCCATCAGTGAGATATTTAATAAAACGTGCACTCCAACATAACTTGATATTGAAGACATGTATATCACCATTTTCTCTCAACAAAGATACTTTCCTATCCTAAATGAACATATGTATATCATCATTTCGAATGAATATTTTATAGGCTTATTATGTTTGTAATTAAAGATTCACGTCTTCGCTTTAACCATATCCTAAAATTCACTAAATGGTATGTAACAAACTCACTCCATGCTTATTTGTAAATTGATTATTTTGTTATTATACAAGCGTGTGTACCTTATAGCATGTCATTGTTAGATACATATGGCTTCCCTCATATGTGACCTGCAACTGATGTAGCTTGAAATGCACTCCACCATCACTCAATAATCCTATAAGATACAATATGTCGGCTTCAAAGGACTCCACCATCACTCCATCAGCATATATGTTTCTAAAGGCAATGACAAGATGAATAAGTTTTGCACTGCATTAGAAAAAAGTATTTCTAGTTTCAATAATTTCTAAAAAATTGACTGATCATGAAATCAAACTATTCATTTCTAGTTTCAATTATTATATATTTTTTTCAAAATATTGTTTGTTTTTAAAAACGAAAGTAGATACCCAAGCAAGAAGAACATTTGTGGTTCTAGATCATCAATGACTCTTCTATCTTGTATAGTTAGTTCGACAAGTACTATCTAAGAGCTACCTTCTTTGTTTCCTTCCCTGCAAATCTATGAGCTTTAAGAAAGGTGATATGGATCATCCATGTTTCTTCTATCATGTGTGTCAGTTCATTCTGGTCAAGGGTTATCAATTTCCTTGTAGTTCATTCTGGTCAAGGGTTATCATTTCTTTGTATGTTTTTAACTTAGGGTTACTGCATCTTTACAATAAGATTGAACTCGGCAACCAAAATGCAAGTAAACAACACAAATATAAGTTTACTGCATCTAAAAATATGTCATTCATTAACCCTACATGAAGTATACGTGGGATGCCACGTACTCTACCCACTAAGCTGGCACCAAATTAATAGCTTCTTATGTATAACTTTTGGGGGTATCCTTCATCTGTGAACATTTGAAAAGTAGATTTAACTATTTGATACATATTTTTGAAATAAAACAAACATATAGAGTTATATACTTACTATATCTCCAATTGAATCATTGTTATGGATTATGATTTCTCTCATATACTTCAAAATATAATAATCGCATTCCACCGTACAATAAGTATATAACCAATCAAATACTTGTTCATATTATTAACTCGGTAATGAGAGAACTAACCTTCACTGATTAGAATGTTGGCTTCTTTAGTTTAAGCTTCTTGAATGACCTACAAATTGAAAAAAACAAAAAAAAACTTCCATTTTGAACATATCGAATAATTGTTTGATTAAATCATGAACTTAAAAATGATAAGAGTTATATTAACATACAATCCAACTAGTTCTTTTAAATCACTTGGAAGATTGTTCGTTAAAGGATCCTTCCAGAAAATAGTAGATTTCGAAATATCAATGATGATCAAGATCCAATGATGCCTACAAAAGAAAATATTGCATTTTAAAGTGTATGAATTATAATATGAAACATAATACCAAATCAATTTGAATCACATACCTCGAATTATATGGGATCATAAGCATTTCATTTGACCATAAGTCTTGAATTTGATTCACCAGCAAATCAATACGTTTTTCTCTGGTATTTGATATTAAAATTGATCCAGCATCCATAGACTTGTAAACCCAACTCACTTTTTTTATCAATAACACTCTTGTATAAGTACCTACTGAATGTCACAATATGTAAGTGCATAGATAAATAAAAATAAGACACCTTGGTTGCATATACAAATTTAACAAGTATACTTACAGTTCTATGGATGACTTCTTGGGTGCTTTCATTTTTTACATCTCCATTCTTTCCAATACGAGCGTTTCTCCAAAGTTCACTCTAATCAATCGTGTTTGAAGCATGTCCAAATCTTTTCTACAACAACATAAAGATATTGATGAAAGAACATTATTTACTTAAGTAAAAAAAAAAATAATATAGTAATGTTTAAAAAAGAATGACATACCATTTCTTTCTTCAGTTTCACGTATCTCTTGCGTGATATCCTATGATTATATATATTTTTCTCCCTAGACTCACCTTTCTTCTTACTTTCGGCCTGATTTAGAATGATAAATAAAAATTAATTAGGCTGGTTATAAATAGATTAAATGTTATTGTTGTAATACTTACTTTAAATTCCTCATCAACTCTATACTTCACGAAAATGGACCAATCCTCTTGTTCAATCTCTAGATAGGTAGGTGGTGGATGTTTAAGTTTTTCAACATTTTTCTCAAAAGGCGTTATAAATCCTTTTCCAAATTATACTTGAATTGCCTAAAAGCAACGCCAACATCGTGCAATATGTTTTTATGGGATCGTGATCTATAACAAATGCACCCTAAAAAAATAATAAGCAAAATGTTAGCGACGTTGTATATTAAATGAGTAAACAATAATTTGATTACCTTGATTAATTCAAGAAGTTTCTCCTTAGTCTCATTCTGAGCGTAGTGCCATGACATGTATTTAATTGGAACATGAAAACGAACACGTGCTCCAATATAACTTGATAGTTTCGTAGAATTCTCGCCAATTGGTTGGTCATTTTCATTATATTCAATCACGTATATGCGACCCGAACTATTAAATCTAGTCATCTCCTCCATCCTGATTCTTGTAAGCTAGCAGATTTAGCAAATTTAGCAGTTTTGTCGTCATTATACATTATTTTGGAAAATTAATATCTCAAGAAGCTCTAACCTTTAACAAATTAAAACCTACATTCTCCTTAAAAAAATTCATCGCAAAATAAGATACGATATCCAGAGAAAGTAAACAATCTAAGAGCAATGGATTAAAAATTTTAGTAAGATCATTAGAATTGAAGCAATCCAGTAATGAAAACGAAACCTTTGAACAACCATAATCAAAGGAAACGAACAGATTTAAAGCAAAACGAAAGCTCCACGAGAATCAAAATGATGAATAAAGAGTTACCTAATACTTAAATCTAAAATTCACCTATTGAAAATCTGAATCATGAGGTGGCAGAGAAGAACACTAGATGAAGAGAAAGAACGAAAATAAAATGAGACGAAGAAACTTTGGGGAAAGCGGAGAGTTTTTTTATTTGGGGAGAACTTGTGAAGTTGGGAAAATTTCCACTTTTTAAAAACGAAATTTTGGGAATCACTTTTTCCATCTTTAAAATAAATTCTCTTTTTGACTACTATGACACTTTATTTTCTCCCTCCACAAAAATTGAAATCTTGAAATGTCATAGTAGGCTATATTTCTAGTAGTGCATATACTTTCCAAGTGTTCATCTAAATAATCATGAGCATATCACCATTAATCCTATTAATGTGATAAAACTAAATGACGTTGGGATATTCAATGCACAATTAATAAAAATAATAATTTTTATTAATAATCAAAATAGAACATTGAATGTCTAACATTAAATGCTTTGTTTTTTATTTACAAACTACTAAGTCATTCTTTCTTGTCCTTATCCTTCCACTATTGTTGCATCCGTGTTGAGTGAGGCTGATTTCGTCCCTTGCTAACAAGGCTATGACAGGAAGATCGTCTTTGATTCATGATCGATCGTTGAGGTGTCGACTATATACTAGGGTGTAAGGCAAAACTGAAAAACTGCTTAAGCTGTCAAAACCGACCGAAATTGACATTGATTCAAGTTGAAATCGATTTTATTGAGCAGTTTCAGTTTTCAAAATAAAATTGATTTTTTCTGTCGATTTCAGCTTTTTTGAGGTCGATCAAGTATAAACCGAACCGACCGAATATACTTATATTAAAAAAGAGTTTTAGGAATCAAGAGTACATGGTGGTATCTCGATGGGCATATGTACCTCTCTAACATACTATAGATGAGGGTTTGATTCTTAGTTACAACATTTTTGTTTTATTTTAGTAGATGGTTAGTTTGATGATTGTTTCGCTCCAAGTTATGTGTTTGAGCTTCGACTTTGGAAATTTATTTTGATTTCTTTGGTTAACCAAAAAACGAATCGTCCAAACTGCCAGTTAATCGGTTCGATTATATTTATAGCTGGTTCGGTTTCAATTCCTATTCTTACGAAAAATTTGGTCAGTTCAACCGAACCGTTTACACCTCTACTATGCACTATTTGGCTCTGCCTCCTTGAAAGTCATTCTTTTGAGCAGTTATTGTGATGAATTTCTCTATTATCTTAAACTTCAAACGTTGGTATTTTCCTTTGCACGAGTCTCTAATTTGGGGTCGCTTGTCTTCTTGAGCTCCTTCTTGGATTTTCATCGTTATTTTGAACGTGATTGGACTGAAGTGAGCATAGTTTTGTTCTTCCATTTCCCGAACAACAATACTTCGTGGTACATTATCTGAACCGTTATCCTTGACTTATAGGTCGGCGCTTCCCATATTGCTCTTGATTCGGTTTTGGATATGCAGGCCCCTCCTTCTACATCCAACTATTTATACCAAATATGATTTCAAACAGTGTATTTATTTAGTTGGAAATGATCTCCAAAAAAGGCAGAAGCCGGTGGAGTAACAACGTTACTCCGACGATCTCCAAAAATGTGAATAAGCCTTTAAAAAAGTCTTATATATAGCTTACTATTGTTATAGTATATTCAGAAGTTTGCAATCTGTTTAACATCCGAATTATGACCACTAAGCTCACGTGTGATATAAAAATGATCTTTTCGTTAATGAATAAACACATATTTTAAATTTTATTGGATAATAATAATAATTATTATTTTATGTCAACATTTTCATATTTCTTAAAAAAAGTAGACCAATGCTAACAAAATTTTAAGATCAAAGTAATTTTTTTTTTCAGCTTTCAAATTATCTTTTGGTAAGGATAAGTAAAATGTAGATAATAAAATAATTAAAAATATATCTTGAATTAGTGTAGGTTAAAATTTCAAAAATCAAATATATATATATATATATATATATATATATAGATTTGTGTTTTTTTTTTTTTTTTTTTTTTTTTTTTTTTTTATCTATGTTCTTACAAATTGACCCAAGTTTTAGAAAAAAAAAAATCGGAATCTTATACTAAAAACAAATATGTTTATCTTTAAAATGTAGTCTGTGCATCGATTTGAGTTGTAATTAAAAAAAGAAAAAAAAAAAAAAAACACTATTTTTAAACAGAAATAAAAAACAAAAGATTATCCAATGGAGTCTTATAACGTGTTTTTGATTGTGAGAGGTAACTAATTTTCCTTCAGGAGTGAAAATCATTATTCAAAAAATGGTAGGAAAATAAGCCTAATTTTTCAAAATTAAAAGCAAAATATCAAATATGCCATGGTGAAATTTTAGCCTACTTTAATTATTTTAGTACATAGTCAAATATTAGTTTAGTTTTCATTGTAAAAACTAAACTAATATTTGAAAGTAAAAAAAAATAAAGGCCAAATTTTTTTATTTTTGTTATATATATATTAACAGTTGTATGTGTACTTAAAAAAAATAAAAGAAAAGAAGAAGCAATTGTATGTTGTTAGTGTTGTAATTGTTTAATCGAATAGAGCAGGCTCGCAGCTAAAATAGATTGAGAACACAATAACAATAATGAAGAGAAAGAAGAGAAAGAATGACACAGTGATTTAACGTGGAAAACCCCTAAACAAATTAGGGTAAAAACCACTGGCAAGGATAGAAGAACTTCACTATAAAAATAGGAGTTACAAACTTTCTCTCTTACAAAGTAGCATCAAACTCTCTTATAAGAGAAACTCTCTCTATTTTTATCTCACACCCTCATTATGGGATGTCTTGGAAGATTTTGGGATGGTTTGCCAACAATGGACATCACCTATTTATAGCACTTCCAAACTTGGACTCCAAGTTTAATCCTATGGTCATAAATTAGCCACATCTTGTCTTGGTAATTAAGACAATCATGTGGTCACAATTTTGCCACAATTTAACTTTGGACAAAGTGCATGCTCTAGATAATTCTACACCAATCTTAAATAAAGAGTGTTCTAGAGTTCCTCCATCAATCTTGAATATACATGCATGATCTAGAATCTTCTTTAAACATCTAGAATAAATGGGAATTATCTAAACTTCTCCAATATTATTTAACATTTACAATGCTTCATACATATATTTATATTGTTTATAAAGTGCGACCTAATAGTTCCATTGACCCATAAATAGATTCATCATGACTATTCTAAATGACAATGGATAACGTTGACTTTTATATTATGATTCAACGGTTGATGTAAAATTAATAAACAATGAATTTCAGTCATGCTAATTTTCTTTTCTTTGACAGAAAAGATAAGAAACTATACTTTTCTAAGAAAAATCACTTTTCTTGTATTTCTTTGTTATATTTCACTTTTCTTCTACAACTACTATATCTTTACAATGGAAAGAACAATCTATTTATATAGGCATTACAATCTTCTTCTATAGCAAAGCTTTCATCTTTACAACTCTTGACCTTTCATCTTCTCAACTTTTGGCCTTTCATCTACCCAACTCTTGAATTTAAAACAGGCTAAAAAAATAAAACATTTAATGTTTATTCAACAAAACACCTCCACAAACTTAAATGTGTCTACCATCCGTCATGCCAATCATTATCTTGTATTTATCGAAAAGTACTTTCAATAACGGTTTTGTGAAGATATCTACAACTTGATCCTGACTTGCCACATGTAGCAATTTCACACTTCCTTCCTTCACATGATCTCGGATAAAGTGAAAACGAACGTCAATGTGTTTGCTTCTTTCATGGTTCTCTGGGTTCTCTTTAAACTCAATTACTGATTTGTTGTCAACATGAATCACGGTTGGACCCCGTTGCTCTAGGTCTACCTTGCTTAGCAAATTTATAAGCCATATCGCAGGACATACACACCAGATACGGCCATCTATTCAGCTTCACATGTCGAGAGCGTCACTATCGATTGTTTCTTTGAAAGTCAAGTGAATGTTGTGTTGCCCATAAAGAACACATATCTCGATGTACTTTTTCAATCATCTATGTCTCAGCACCAATCGCAGTAACCAACCAACTTGTAATCTTCTGTTTTTGAGTATAACAACCCAAGGGACACCGTGCCGTAGGACTCGCTTCAACGCCTTCCAATGTGAATAAATCAGCTCCTTCATGAATCAACTTATAATGTCGACACTTAATGAAAGATTTGGCCTTGTGCATGTGAGATATCGAAGGCTTCCTACCAAACTCTAATATTTAGTCGCATCTACACGTTCTCTTCCATCGAACTAGGGGTAATTGGTCCACACATGTCGGTATGAATCAACTCGAGAGGTTGCTTAACCCTATATTCTGCCTTTTTTTGAAATGAGGTTCTCGTATGCTTGCCGAGCACGCATTCTTTACAAAATTTTCCCTCATAATCCATGTTGTGTAGCCCGTGCACCATATTCTTCTTCTCTAACTCTTTTAAGCCACCATGATGTAGGTGACCAAAGCGGAGATGCCACAATGATGCCTTGTCTTCTACGTCGACTTGCAAACATTTTTCTCGTATGCTTCTCAAATTCAGTTTGTACATCTGATTTCTTCACATCTC
The DNA here is from genome assembly GCA_037832605.1 of Cyclanthera cordifolia. NCBI lineage: Eukaryota > Viridiplantae > Streptophyta > Magnoliopsida > Cucurbitales > Cucurbitaceae > Cyclanthera > Cyclanthera cordifolia. The sequence goes on along the minus strand of JBBMEG010000021.1, from coordinate 10,784,398 downwards.
AAATCGAGCAACCATACACCCTTGCTTGTCCTTCAAATGAAGTAGCCGGTCTTTTAAAAATATCGAGTAATCCTTCTCTATGAGTTGCCCCAAACTCAAAATATTGGTCTTGAGGCCTGGTACGTAATAAACATCTTGGATTGACCCTATTAAGTCATCTTTTTGCAAGTAATAAATCGTACCTCGGCCTTTCTTTAATGCATCTCAATGACATATGACCATCTTCAATCTTTTGCATATCTTTCAATATGAATTCATGGGCGCACATATCACTACTTGCTCTCGAGTCAAGGTACCACAAAGTGTCATTGTTGATGTTGACTTCATTTTGAGCCATCAAGAGAAGACCTTCATTTGTTTCGTCTTCCAGGGCTAGGTTGGTTGTTTCTTCCACTTTTTTACCGGCTCGACTATCTTTTGCAAAATGCCCTACTTTACCATAATTATAGCATTTGTAAGAGTTGTAATCATTAGGATATTGACCATATTTGTGACATTTATACCACTCAATGTTGGAATAATTCGATCGGTCGCCTTTTCCTCGATTGCGTCATCTTTCAAGACAATTTGGTTGACTCGACTGTTCCTTCTCCTTATAGTACCATTCACGACTGCTGCTTTAACCACTGCGACCATTTCCACGACTTCCACGATCACGACCTTTGCCTTGAAAATGTTGAGAATAAAGTACATTTCCGTCTTTGTTTGATGCCTTAGTTTGGAGAGCTTGCTCGAGTGTTTCCTTATTCTTCTTCTTCTTACGTTGCATGTGCCTCGAGAGAACCGGCAAGCTCGTCGACCTTGAGCGTTGCAAAGTCATTTGACTTCTCTATCACACACGCAACATTATTAAAATTATTGATTGATGATCTCAAAATCTTCTCCACAACTTGCCTATTGGTTCACATTTCTCTGTTTGGATTGAGTTCGTTCACCACAATCTGTACACGTTTGATGTAGTCGGATACACTTTCCGACTCCTTCATCTTCATGCTCTCCAACTCTCCACGAAGAGTTTGGAGACGCACTTGCTTGACTCGATCGGCTCCTTTGAACACTTTTCCTAAAATTCCCACACTTCTTTTGAAGTAGTTGTACTGGCAATATTCTCAAAGTTCGACTCGCCTACGACTCAGAACAACATGTATAGTGCTGCCTTAACCTTTGATCACGTCTCTTTCAACGCCTTGTTTTGAGCCATCGTATAACTTCTGGTATCTGTAGGTTCTTCGAAACCTTCTTCGACCACCTCCCATACATCTTGAGAACGGAGAAGAGCTTGCATTTGAATGCTCCAGTTCTCGTAGTTCGCCTTTGTTAGTCATGGCAGCGACATTTGACCCATCATATTTGCCATCAGCTCTGATACCAATTTGTAAAATCAATTAACAATAATGAATTTCAGTCACACTAATTTTCTTTTCTATGACATAAGAGACAAAACACTCTACTTTTATAAGAAAAATCACTATTCTTGTATTTCTTTGTTATATTTCACTTTTCTTCTACAACGACTATATCTTTACAATGGAAAGGACAATCTATTTATAAACATTATAATCTTCTCCTATAGCAACTCTTAGCCTTTCATCTTCTCAACTTTTGACCTTTCATCTACTCAACTCTTGAATTTAAAACCCACTAAAAGAATAAAATATTTAATGTTTATTTAACAGTGGAATGAATATTTATTCATAAAAGTTTTATTTATTATTAATATTATTGCATCCTCATTATATTCATGGAATGAATTGGTTGATCCAACAATATTTAATTATCAAAGAAACACGTAACTATACTAGTAATTATACGGATAATAATAAATAATTACAAAGTTTATTAAAACTAATTCTATTATAAATAGAGGGTGGGTGACCATAAGATATGAAAATATTTTGTGAAATTGTCTCATTTAAGCTCAAGAGATCATTCTTAATTTAAACTGTTAGGTGCTTTTTACTTTAGTTTATCTTATATTTTGATTCTCTTTTATATTGTAGCGGAGTTCGAGTTTCTTAAACTTATATATATATATATATATATATATTTTTTTTTTTTTTTTTTTTTTTTTTCCTTCACCACACTAATCTATTGTAGCAGTTATAATTACAATTTTTGTTGGGGAACATTTAGAGCTTAATGATTCTACAAATTATAATTTACTATTTATATTTTAATAAAACCTCATAGACAAAAGTGTGTTCATGAACCTAGCATTAGCTGACATATATTCTCAAGTTTGAATTATTCAACTTCATATATTATTGTTGTAAAAAAAAAAAAAAAAAAATCATAACTAGTATATGTTATTTTTTTTTAGTTCCATTGCAATTGATTAGGGAGACTTAAACTTATAACCTTTTAGTCATGAGAGTATATTGATGTCATTGCGTTTGCAATATAGTTGAGCTACGATTCTTGTTGAAAATTAAAAACTTAAAAATTGGCAACTTATTTTTTAGATTAATTTTTTTTAATCTTTTTCAAGTTTAAGAGTAGTTTTAAAACAAAATTGTAACGATTCCTTCTAAATTTAAGGTTAAAAATTTATAGCTACATTTCACACAAAAACCATATAATTAAAGAATATGTTTGATAATTTAGACTAATTTTTATTTAATTAACTATTTAATGCACATCATCATTAAAAATACAAAATATAACCTCATAATACACACTAATAATTAATTGTTATGCATAAAGAGGTTATTATTCTCTAACTTTTAAGACTATGAGATTAAATTATCATTCTGTTCCACTAATTGGGATGAAATTTGCAAATTTACATTTAGTGGATGATCAAATAAACAAGTAATAATAATAATATATATAAAAAAAAAAACTTCACGGACTAACCCTTTCTTTGAAATATAAAAACTCCAGGTTAAATTATTGTGTTGAATTAAAAATAGTCTTTTAGGTTTTAGTAGGAAAAGTTCATGGTACATGTTTACTTCTTTTTGTTGCTTTTTATTATGTAGACAAAATATATATGGTACATGTTTTTCTTATTTTTGTTGATTTTGTGTCAAACCGACAATCGAACTAATATCTTCACCTTTTCAATAATTGGTTCAAACTGATATTCAATAACTTTACACAAAGGGGAGGTAGATGTTGAACTAGATTAACACCAAACAATGAAATTACTGCACCACCAATTCTTTCGGTAAGAGATTGTAAGAACATGTTTCAAAGAATAAAACAAATGAGCTTAATTCCAAACGCAAGTGGGATCTCAAAACGTTTAAGTAAGCATTAAATATCATTTATCCAAAAATTGCGAAATTCAAAACATGTTAGGATTTTTCCTAGACCTCTAATGCAACGTCTCCGATAGTCAAAACAATCGTATGGTCAACATCCTGGTCGTATATGGAGGAAATCCACCAGGATGAGAAACTCGGGGTTGAACATGTATACAGTCAAAAGAGCATATCACATAATACAATACAAGCCAGAAAATAATAATAAGTAATCTATGTCAAAACTAGAAGTCTATTAGCTTAAATTGTAAATAAAAAAAAAAAATACTCTTCACGAAGTTCTTCGACTCTGGAAAATCTTGGTAACCAATGCTAGTGCGAGAGCATCTCCGCGAGCCGAAGCAATCTGGTTTGCTCGAGAAGAGGTAGTATACGCACCCTCCGCAGTGGGATATCCCCATACCCTCACTCCTAAACACGACTCTTGTGAAAAATCAAGCGAACTCTGGGTAGGTATGGCTAACTGGGTGGTCACTCGATCCTTGACACTATCGCGATGAGAAATATCGTCCCCTCGCCCGAGACTTGACAAATAACTCGGGTTCTCCTTGGAACATTAAAAATAACTAGGCCTCATTGGAACATCTATAACTCAATGAATCTAGACCTCTTTGGAACATCCCGACCCAACGCACACATACAGATATTGTAGGATCGAAAGGCAACACTAGAGGGGGTGAATAGTATTTGCTAACTTTTTAGTTCCTTAAAAATAATTTTATGATCTAAACTTTGTTAACTAAAAACACTCAATAAATAAATA